>JAENPR010002129.1:0-37500 GCA_018135685.1 Themeda triandra
AATCTTATAGTCTTATTTTAAGTACATCCCTTAAAGAAACCGTGGCAATGCACGGGCACTATACTAGTCTTTGAAGGTAGCCGGCCGTGCGGTGCCCGACTGATGCATGGATCGTCATTGATGGCTGCAACGCCAGCGGAGCACGCTTCATTGTGGCTGGCCGACGTGCAGAGACTCCCCAAGACTCACCTTGGAACTAACACTGCCACAACAACGCTCGAATCGTGTATGACTGGGATTTGTGGGAGGTGAATGCAGCGGCGGCAGGATCGTTTTCTCGATCACGCCGGGCGTCCTCCACAGATATGTCGAATCGCTAGCTGAGTCATTCCTTACC
This sequence comes from Themeda triandra, assembly GCA_018135685.1. NCBI lineage: Eukaryota > Viridiplantae > Streptophyta > Magnoliopsida > Poales > Poaceae > Themeda > Themeda triandra. Next base: position 338 of record JAENPR010002129.1, read on the forward strand.
TCGGTAACATGCAGCAGATTAAAGCCCACATTTCATGCGCCCGTATTTACTGCACCGCCGCACGGTTTCCTGCGCGCCTCTTCCCAACGCGCCGTTGCCTGCTCCCGCGAATCAGCTCTCGAGCTCGCCACGCCACTTCCTCCCGCCAATCAACTCTCGCTCTAGCCACGCCACCATCACATTTTCACAGTCGACCCAGACGACAGACGCTCTCGTTCTTTCTTCTCCGCCTTCTCCCATCCCTCGATCTCTTTCTTCTTTCTTCTCTGCTGGTCTCATCCAGCTACCACACCGATCCGCCGGTTGTCCTCCCTCGCCTCCCTACCACGCCATGGCCGACCGCAAGTGGACCGATGGAGAGACGCGAGCTCTCATCGATGCATGGAGCGCGCGCCGCACCCGCGATCTTGTCACCGCCGACTGGCGGGGCGTGGCCACGGCCGTGAAAGAGTTCCGCACCGCCAACAACTTCCACCCCAGCGAGCTCCGAACGCACAGGCACTGCCAGAGGAAAGTGGAGCGGCTCAGGAGTCAGTTCGGGGATCAGCAGCTTGCCACACCTGGCTTCGTGCCCGTCCTCTACAACAACACCGTGGGCGGGCGCCGGCTGCGCGTGCTGGCTAATGCGGCCGTGGAGGCCCATGGTCGGGACGAGCGCGGTGGTGGTGCTGCCGGAGAACAAGCTCGCGGGGGCTCAGCGGTGGCGGAGGACAGTGCTGCGCCGGCGGAGGTGGGTGTCCCCGCGGGCGCTGCCACCAAGAACGCGAACGTCGGCGTGGCCGTGGAGATGGAGGTGGAGGAGGTGGCGCAAGTGGAGGATGGCGCTGCCACGTACTTCATGGAGGCCCCGATTCCCAAGAAGCGGAGGACCGGTGCCTCCACCTCCACCTCTGCCGGTGGTGGGGACGCGCGAGCGCCCTCCGTCAAGGAGGAGCTGGTGCGCGAGGGCGAGGCGAACGTGCGCCGCGCTCGTGCGGAAGAGGGACGCGCGCCAGCCGGCGGTTTCGGGGCCACCGTGCCGGAAGTGGCTGCCGGGCTGCTGGGTAACGCCGTTGCCGCGGTGTCCAATGACGCCGCCGCAGTGGTGGCGAACCTTTCTGAGATGTACAAGGAGGTGGTGATGAAGACGATCGAGCTCCAGGGGCAGATCGTCGCAGTGGCTGCGACTACGGTTGGTGCCGCCGTGCAGGAGCCGGATGCCGCCCGCGCATAGCTTCCTGTCGTGGGCGCGCGTCTGGCCCGGGCATGCTATGGAAATTCTGGGATCACAGCATTTTGTTTCTTTTGTCTCGTTTGGTTGCATTGTGATCTTATGCATGGGTTAATGTATGAACCAGATTTGCTAGGTTGATGATGAACCAGGAGTGGCCTAATTATCCTTTTATGTTTGGTTTCTGTTTATGTACTTGTATGACTACTATTTGCTGTTCCTTACTCCGTGTGTTGTTATGCATGAAGCACGAGTACCTCCCCCTGATCTGGATCTCTCGATTCATATTTGAGTTATATGTTTTTTATATGGTTCATGGTTGTCGTCAAATGTAGACTATATCCTTTGATCCTAATCTGGTTTTGCATGGGTGGGCCAATCGGTTTGCTTCCTTGTTTCAGATGAGCAGCAGCAACTGCAACGGGAAGGGTAACGCCTTCATATGCAGGAGATTGACATCGAGCAGCAGATTGTAACGCCTCGGTTATGAGTATGTCACTGTGCGGAGTTTTACAGTCTCTTTGGAAGTATTTTTAGAGATACTTTTTTATCCAGTTCTTTGTTGCTTTTGTCACAGATCTTGTAGATAGCCCCGCGGAGCTCAGGTGCAAAGATCCAAATCACCAAGGACGCTGATGGAGACACACCATGCCCTCCTACACCCGTTGCTTGAAGGTTTGTTTTTTCTGTACTCTAATCCCTGTCCACCTATGTGCAGTTTTCCATGCCAGAAGATGATTGAAGCGTACATAAAATGAATTTTCACTATGTCAAATTGTCAATCTTCAAGTTGGTACGACCGTTTATCTTCACTGATCTGTAGCAGAGCTCACCCACAGGCTTGTTTTATTAGTTCATTACAAGATGTGGTTACTTTTTATCAATTTGCAAATAGTAGCATAGAAGAGATGTATTTTATTTTCTTATGTTTAATATATAGCCTTTTTCTGTCAAATGTACGACTTTCTATCAATGGATTTAGCAGTGTTTGTAGGACCGTTTCTCTTCACTGCCCTCCTACACCAGTAATCATGTTGCTGATGTATTGCTCATTTAACATGCTTCCAGGGCGCAAATATACTTGTTGATAACAAAGGTTTGCATTAAGTTTGTTGATTACAGAAGTCTTAGTTAAATTTTTTCCTTGCCTGCATGAATCGGTGTTGCTCTTGCTGGAGTTTCCCTGTACTCTCTTAGTTCAAAAGGTAGGGGTGTGAATTGGTCCTCCTAATAAGGTCTCTGCCAAATTGAATTGTTAGTTTTAGCTCACATGGAGAAATTCAATTTTTTTTCACCTACAACAAAGTTCCTGGGTTCATGATTTCCTTTTCACCTGTACCTTCTATACATGGTAAGCGTTAGAAAGAAGCGTGTTGCAGAAAGGGGTCTCAAACATGAACTTTTAAATATATTTTGACATTGGAGCATGGGTTCTGTTGTTGAACACTTGACTCTTATTTTCAGGCTATAACAATGAACATTCTTTTGGCTAGATACAAGGAAATGCAAAAAAACATTCTCTTGTTGCTCTATACAGGGATGAGCTATTAGGTTTGTTTCAGAAAAGCTGTGCCAAGCTGTCCAGTTTGAGGTCTTCCCTTTTATTGGCAGTGAAGATGTAAATTTGTAGCTATATTTTGTTCAGCAGTCGGTGCTATCTATTTTAGATCCTTTTGATTTAGTGCTAATTTTCTTAACAAATGGTTTGTTGTCATCTATCAGCCACACATATCCTTCCATTCAGAATGCCCGTTGGAAAAATTTTGCTCTTGGATTGGCCGCAATTACAACTTGACAGGTATGTTATGTCTTTGGCACTTTGCTTCTTTGTGGTCCATACCATAGTGGTCATTGTGTCTAAACTGGTGAAGTGATGGATGTGGCATTTAGTTTCGACTTGAACTAATCATTAACAATATCTCATCACTAGGACAGATGAGATGTCAGTTTGCTTGCGATGAGTTGATATATGCTGCAATATGCGTGGTGTGGCTGTGTGAGAATGAAAATGGAATTTACAGCTAGAATTTGGGGATTGCCATGGTAGGTTGTTGTGCCTTATAGGCCCTTGTGCATCACATGTCAAAGTTTTTGGTTCTATTTTGTTCGCCAGTTTTTAACAGGAAAGTGAAAAATTATCTATTGATAATCAGAGGATTGATTATATTCAGAGAGAAGTCTGAAAGATTAGTAAAGCTTGGCAATCCATCCAACGGCACCAGTCCGAACGCAGTAGCTCCTAATGATGCACATTCGTCAATGGCAAACGATCAGAGATAGCACTGCCTTACCAAATCATGCTTACTACTAGAACATCAGGCGCCCTCGTCAACGGCAAACGATCAGAGATAGCACTGCCTTACCAAATCATGCTTACTAGAACATAGGCGCCCTTCGGGCACCCTACCGTGACTCTACCACAACAATTTGTTTCAGCAGCTTAACAATCTATAGAGTACATTAGTGTGTCAAAGTCAATCCAATACAGTGAGACTACCACGCTTATGGTAAGCAAACACCCATTACCATAAGCAAGCTAAAATATCAGTAGGCTTGCCAGCAAGCACCCATATTAGCAAAAAAAACTACACATCTATGAATCGACCTCTATCACCAGTTATAAAAAACTTTCAGCTAGGATACTGCATATGTTAGAAATTCAATGTAGCTATCAAAAGCTAGCAAGAAATGCAGTACACATTCCATTCCATTTTTTTCGACGACACATTCTATTCCATTAGGAAAAGGATGAAAAACATCGGAGATCCAAAACTCCTAATATGTGAAAGCCAAAATATAGAATATTATGAGAAGAAAGTTACAGTGTCAAACAGGTAAGCCCTACATAACCACCGTGCCACTTGAAAGCAAGACAAAATATACATTCATTGTACCTCATGAAACCTAGATATAGCACTACAACTGTCAGCTTATTGAATCACTGTTTCAACCTTTAGTGTAGGTGATACCAAAAAAAAGACAAAATTTTGTAAAAAAAAAAAAAAAAAAAAATCATGCCACTCTGCCCATTTTACAAAGTAATAACATTCTAGAGCCATTTACATCACTTGGTGAAAAATAATCCTATCTACATTTTAGCTGCACAAAAACGTCAGCCAAACAAGTCAGAAAGGTTTTCCTCATTTCCTCTAGACTTTTTTTTTCATTTGCATAATATTCCAGTAACTGCACTATCCACCCTGAATGGAATACAAAAATAACGTGCCTGAAACAAAAACACCAGTGTCAGGTTTACATAAATAATAATGCATTTGACAGAAATTATACCATGTTAAAAACAAAACCTTGTAGTGGCAAAAGCTCAACTCTAACCTTTTGTGCATTAGCAAATAGGAAATCTGTGTAAAAGCATAACTGAATTGGGCATGCCTACTGCAATGCGCAACGGAAAGCATGCTACGTGTAAATCCAGCCTTAATCACCACATAGTTAGCTCTTGGCTATTTATATATAGCTTAAAATCGATTATCTGTACATTGCTTACAAATTCAGAAAGAGGCATCCGTTAGCACTTGTGCCACAGTTACTATGTTAAGGAATACCACAAGCTAGCAAAAATGCAATTATGCAGAAGACTTTGGTCTATAATCATACTGCAGAAGTAAAAAGTATGGATCCTTTCTAATACAACTGCTTGATCATGGTCATTTTCCCAGATTCCACCATTTGAGCACATGTAGATTCAAGTTTCTATGTGAAATCATTATGCAGATCTACATATACCAATTCCAGCTGCTGGGTTTTGATGGCACCATGTTGTGTTAGTAATAGTGTCTCCACTTTTGCACTGAGGGATGTTAGTAATAGCCACTGAGCAAAATTTTCAGGCCAACGCAGCGAAAAAAAAAAGAATTGAAGGCTGTTGTCAGTAGGAACATGTTCTTATGCACTATCAAAGACGACTAAAACAATTGTCACCGTCTTCAGCAGAATCCAAGTCATCTTCAGCAGGGTGTGGAAATGGCATCTCATATGCCACATTGTCCTTTTTACTCTTTGCACAATCTGGTGAATTCTTTTTATATTCCTTATCAGGAGGATGTTACCTTGAATAAATTCTAACAAATTCTTTATCGTAACAACTTTGCTGCAATAATTTTTTTACTGTAACACTTAAGTATTGTCCGAATATGTACTCAGATATTTCAAAGAATTGGTACATATATATAGTTTTGAAACCACGCAACTATAAAAATAAAAGGATTATAAACCAGTAGCTTTATCTGATATGTACTCAGATATTTCATAGAATTGGTACATATATATAGCTTTGAAACCATGTAATTAAAAAAATAATAGGATACTCCTATTGAGCAGCAATTCCTATCAATTTGTCTGCCAAATTCAGAAAACAGATTAGTTATTGTGTAAGTAAATAATGACAATGTTTCTTTTTCCTGAAATAAGGGCCCTGAGTTCAGCCGATAGACTTCGGAGGCAGGTACCTGGTGCTGTGCTTCCTCACCCTCCAGGCCTGTCTCCCTCTGCGTCTTGGTGTCTCTCTCTGCGTTCTGGTCCAAGATAGGTAGAGTAGTGCTCCTGCATTAGAAGGAAGAAGAGGCGGCTAACCATGGGGTTGGTGACCTCCGAACCTGCGTTGGCAAAGGCGAGTTTGGCAATGAGGCACTCGGTGCAATTAATGGCAATTTTAGGGAAAAATTTTCTAGATCATGCCTATCTTGGTGGTTTGCTGCCGGAATGGGAGCGACTATAGCGCCGCCTCAAGGTCCCCTTCGTTGGCCCTGATATCACCACCCTAGTGCATGCTGCAAATCTTGTGCAGCCTGCCGTATTGAGCTCCGCCCTTCTGGATCTGAGACAGCTCCCGGGCAGCGGCTTCTTAGCAGAGCAGCATCGCCATAGACGAAAGCCGCCTTCCCAAAAATCCGGGTGTGCTCCTCCGAAATGGTGAGTCAGAGGGGAGAGGATGGAAGCAATGGCGGCAGCCAGATAGAGGGGAGAAATGGTGGTGGCTAGGGTTTCAGGCGCCGCCCAAATCGCCTGTGTGAGAGGCTGAGAGCTAGGAAGGTTGCTATCCCAACCCTGTACTGCGGGTTAGTTCCAAGAAAAATAGAGGGGTTTTCCGCGAAATAAAGAGAGACAGATGTCAGGAGGAGGAGCCACAGGGTTCTGAATGCTCTAGTGCGAGTGGAAGGCAGCGGGTTTTAATCAACCCCGATGTGTATCTCTATTCGGCTTGTGCCAACTTCTGCGCCAGTGTCCTTTTTTTTTTGTCCTCTGTGTTATCGTATCAAACTCTGTTATTGCTTTAGTGCTCCTATCAGAACCTACGTGTGTAATTCTACGGTAAAGCTATACGTCGCTCGAGTGAAATCTCTGGCCTCCCCTCACTCGAATTTTGCGCCGTTGAATCTCGCGTGACGACGGCAGCGATGATACGGCCAAGCACGGAACTTTGAGTCTTCGACGACCGCACGGAGGGAGCCGCTGCCGCGTGGCCTCACCCTCATCCGCATGCTGGCCACCTCACCGCTCTTTGCTGCTGCGTGCTGCGTGCACACGTAAATTAAGTGGAACGAGCCGCTGCGTTGACGAGCATGGAACGAGTCGCACGCTTCCTTTCTCTCTCTTTTTCCATCCTCTTCCTCGCTCTGCCACACAGATAGCAAATGCGCTGAGTGCCATGGCCGGCCGCCGTGGAGCTCCCATCGCCACCACAAGCTTCATCTTCATTGGCTGCTCGCCCCAGCGGTCCTGTTGTCCGAGCGCCGCCGTTGGCCAGGCATCGTGGACGCCACTATTTGCTATCTGTAACTAGCAATTCTACATGCTTCATCTCCACTGTTTGGGAATTTCGGATAAACATGTACATGCTTTGCTTGGAAAGGGCTAAACTCCATCCCGAGCTTCATTTTTCTTGCATTTTTATGGGCCAGGAGTGTTTGAATAACTTACAGTTCCTCTTTATTGTGTTTACAGTTTTCTTCTTAGTGTAAATTTTTTGTTTCATGGGTGTAATTTTTTTCTCAACCTGTTTGTATTTTTAAAAATCTCTTCTTTATTATCTTCATATTTTCCTTTATAGAAATATATTTGATAAATTTATTTTTATGTTTTCCTATACTCCTGTCTCTCGGGTGAAAGAAAGGTAGAATTCACTCGGGTCAGTAGTAGACATACCCTAATTCTAAACCCTTTTTATATCGTACTATATTGGTTATAGTTGGTTTTTATCTCTATTCATATCTTATGAAAAACTACAATTGGCAAATTTTGTGCTGGAATATCAATAGGGCTTAATGCCACTAGTAAATGGGATGCATTAAGAGAGAAAACTGAGGAAAGTGTATGCTCTATTTTCTCACTTGATGGACGCCCTAGCAAACAACCATTGGGCGTGGGATGCGGTTGCCACATTGACGACGACTTTCATGGCTCAGTTCCTGAGGCTATGGAGCCTCTTACTAGATGTGGAGCTAGACGCATGGACTGTGGACAAAGTCGTCTGGAAGTGGACGGCGGACGGGCGGTACTCGAGCTCTTCTGCTTACCATGCCTTCTTCGTCGGTAGGGTGACTTTGCGTGGCACCGAGGAGCTATGAGCGACGTCATGCCTTCCGAAGGTGAAATTCTTCTTTTGGTTGGGCCTACACGGACGACTTTGGACAGCTGAACGTCGCATGCGTCATGGCCTCCAGCCCAACGACGACTGCGGCCTCTGTGCGCAGGAGCCGGAACACGCCAATCACCTGCTCTGTTCATGCATCTTCACAAGGGAAGTCTGGTACCTTCTACTGGCGCGAGTGGGCCTTTCACAGCTTTGCCCATCGCCAGGGGACCGGTTGATCGAATGGTTGTTGCAAAACAGATGTCTAATCCCGGCGCCCCTTAGATGAAGCTTCGACTCCCTCATTCTGCTAGTCTCTTGGATAATTTGGAAGGAACACAATAGAGAACGACCGACAACATCGCCTCCACGCTCGCTGCAGTTCTAGAGCGCATCACCGAGGAGGTTCAAGAGTGGTCCGCGGCCAGCTTCAGAGCTAGCGCGACGATCTTCGCGGTCTAGGGCACCACAACCCCTTTCAGTAGCACAACCAGTTTCCTAGGTATTACAACCTTCGAGTACCGCCGTTGAGCCGACGCCTTGTGTTAGTGTGTAGTTCGACGCTTCTTTGGCACCTCGCCATTTGGAACGTCGAAATGTAGCAAACTATTCTATCTTCTCTTAATGAGGCATGTGCAGCGCACGTTTTCGAAAAAAAAAATCTTTCCTGATTACCCGTTCATCAGAAAGTTCGCTTCAAGATGTTTTTGACAATGATGCGATTGGCGCCTCAAGTGGCATTATTATGGTCTGGAACGACTCTCATTATAGTAGTATATATAAAATAAATATGATATAACTATGTACTCTACGTATACTTGCATACTTATAGTGTAGTATGATCATGTACTTCATCTACATGCACTTTTCGGATCATACACACACTAAATCTGATGATATGCGTACACATAGGAGTAACTACACTGAGGAGGAAATAATTCTCTATATAAATATAGACAATGCAGATGAGCGTGGAAGTTCAAAAAGAAAACTTTTGTATGTCAAAGCTTGAACCTTGTAATTTACTAGCTAAACATTTTTGCATAATAAGAATTCTCCAGGTTCTTAAAAACTTCTAGCTCTGCTAATGCTTTTGTACTGTATGCATACTATGCATTTAGCCGAATAGGAAATTAGAGAACAATCCTGGATTAGCTAGCTATGCCGAATAGGAAATTAGAGAGCATCTTGGATTTGCCAGGAAAAAAATGGTTGGCTTGCCGATAATAAAAAGAAATATATTCGAGCCCGAGGACGTGCACGAACGGAAGTCCACGAAAGTACTCGTCAAAAAAATCTTACAAATCTTAGATTCTCCAATCTCCATCTCAGTTTTGGTAGGTAAACAAAAGATGCTGCGATCTGCTCGTTAGGAAGAGAGAAGAACTTTTCAGCGCCGGCGGCCGCGGCCCGTCTCATGCAATGGGTTCCCTCCTGCCGTCGCAAGTGCCTCCAGTATGTTCATCGGCCGCCCACGCCGCCGCCACGTATCCTCATTGGATGCTGCTTGCACCCTATGGCCTGGGTCCGCCAATGGGTAGTTCTGGCGAGGACTGGAACATCACCGGCGACGCCAAGACGATGGCGGCCGCTAGCACCTCCAGCGGGCACCGCATCACCGTCTCCGTCCGTCGCGAGGCGTCGTCCCCGGCGCTGTCACGCATCGGCCTCTCCCGGCCACCAATCCGCTCGGCCCATGCCACCGTCGTCGCAGCGCACCGCGGCTCCGTTCTCGTGCTGATTACTTCGAAAGAAGACTACATGACACCCACCCTGGGTTTTTTTTACCGCCCGGTTTACCGCGGTAAACCGCGGTTACCGGACTTACCGGGCCGGTCCGGTTTCGGTTCGGACCGACCCGGTAAGTCCCAAATTCAAATTTCAATTTTGAAAAAAAATGCTGAAAAAATTCAAATTTTAAAAAACCGCTCAAACCGAGCGGTAAACCGGACTTACCGGGCGGTAAACCGGTCATGAAGTATTTTTAGGAATTTTTTTAACATTTTTTAAAAAAATAAATTTGAATTTAAAAAAAACCGCTCAAACCGGGCGGTAAACCGGACTTACCGGGCGGTAAAAAAAACCAAGGTTATAGGTACTCAAATTTGAATTCAAATTCAAATTCGGGCGGTTACCGGGCGGTTTCCGTACAAACCGCCCGGTAAACCGCCTCCGCCCGCGGCCGGTTTGTTTGCCCCGGTCGGTAAAAAAAACACAGCACCCACCGCGGTCGACTACTTCGTCTACACCAACGCGGCGGACGCCGAGGATCCCGGCGCGCGGGCGCCGAGGATCCCGGCGCACGGCCGCCGTCCTTGCATCTTCTCCCACCTCGCCCTTCAACGAGCTGGGTATTTCCGGACTCACCACAATTGCTGGATGTACGTGCCACGGGCTTTCTGTGCCGCGGCGAGGCCGAGTTCGTGGTGGCGCAGCTCAAGATGCCGCCGCCTGATGCAGCGAACGACAACGACGCGCAGGCGGAGCTCCTCCTGTTTCGCAACGGCGAGTGGCGTGTCGAGCGGCCGTCTGTCATCCACTCCCACGGTAGCGACGGGGACTTGCTCCTGGCCAAATGGAAACCTGAGGCCGTCGTGCCCGTCGGCGACGGTGTTCTGTGCTGGGTCGACTTCTCCCACGGCGTCATCTGCTTGTCCGACGTGTTCCATCAGACTAACAACGTGCGGCTGCGGTACGTGCCTTACCCAGCGGAGGCACGGGCGACGGAGCACCGCCACCAATGCTTGGTGTGCACCAACACTCGCGGCGAGCTCAAGCTGGTCAGCGTCTCGCCCCGCCGCTGCTCCCACTGTGGGTGCTCTCAGCATGCCACTGCCGTCGACACTTGGACCCTTGACACGGACGTCATGGCTTGGGTTTTGGAAACGGGGACGGCAAGCATGGTCGACGACGACTCCACCAATCTCTGGGCGCTAGACAGAACATACTACGCTTGCCAACATCTGGTTTAGCCGGTGCCAGTTGCCGGCATGAACGGCGGTGGTGGCGGCCATGTGGTTTCACCAGACCATAGCGCTGCTGCACCAACAACAGTAGATGAGAACCCCAGCCTGCAGTCCAGCCGCACTCTCTCAAGGGTGCCCCTGGTTCACAGAGTAGTGCGGCGCAGTCCCCGCATTCTGCACAAAAACATGAAGGACAAGGGCGAATATCCACACATCAGGCTGGACTATGGCCCGCACAAGAGACACAAGAGGAGCTAAAGCTTGGCAATCCATCCAACTGCACCAGTCCCAAATGACGCACATGAAGAGTGGATCATCAACGGCAAACCATCAGAGATGGCACTTCTCTACCCAAATCGATCATGCTTACTCTTTGCAACTCTGTTCGGCTTGTGCCAACTTTTGCGCCAATGACCTTTTTTTGTCTTCTGTTCCTGGTCGTATCAAGCTCTGTTATTGCTTAAGTGCTCTGAGCAGAACCTAGCTATGTGTGTAATGCTGAACCTGACCATGTGGCAGAGCAGGGCAGGACAAATGACAGGGATGCAATGCAAGACTGCAAGAGTAAGACTGGGATTTGGGATGGATCGTGTTTTTTTTAGGGAAAATTTGGGATGGATCGTCATCGTCTCGCTCGTCAAACCTTGCCGCAATAGTGTTTCGCCGAAAGCAACGTTTTTTATTTATTACTATAAAATAAACAAAAAAAGGTGCATTATTCGTCGGCTGAAATATTGCACGACAGTTGTTGATATCGACATTTTGATTGACCTTATCAAAAGGATTTAAAGCAACGAAATGAGAAAGACAAGCCACGTCACAATGTGTAAAAACGTTGACAACGGGTTAAACCAATTACCTTACAAATTTACATCAATGCTTATCTTTTAATCTTGTGAAGTTAGCTCAACATATAGAAGGCAATCGTCTGATTGTCAATTCTGCAGGCTTCATTGCTAATTCAGCTGCTACAATATATGATTAATGCAACATCGATTGAGGAGGATTGCATGAGATATCCGTCCTGTATGCAAACAGGAAAGCAACATAGGTGGCACATGAATTAGCTGGGTGAGCGATGCTTACAAATGAAAATGGTATCTAGGACGATGATCCCCCTAGATTAACTGTTGATATATTAACCACTGATGTAACTATTCTCAATTAATAAAGCTCACAATTTATCAAAAAAAACCACATTACGTGTACATACTCCCTCTCCTTCCCATTGAAAGTGTTGTTATTATTGGTGTGTGCGCCAGTAGTTTGACTAGATTTACAGAAAATACGTAAAACATTTGTATCTCCAAATAATTTTATAAAAAAACTAGATTCAAGTACCTATCTAATGATATTAATTGTGTATCATATGTAAACGTGAACGTAATAGGGCTGCACATGCTCTTGCTGTGTTTGGTTGTAATCTCCTAAGTGGATGCTATAACACTTGGGAGAAGGTTCCTCATGATTTTGAGGAATTGGTGATCAACGATTTAGCTAGGTCCAATGAGTAATAAAATATAGAAAACTTTCAAAAAAAAATTGTGTATCAGAAAGATTAATATTTTCAATATAAATTTAGTCAAAGAAATTTCTCGAAAAGCGAGAACAACATTCTAAATGGGATGGAGATACTCATTTATAATATGTTTATATAGTCATTTTAAGATGTTCCGAATTTTACTGTGTGATTTTAAAAAAAAACATGTTTAATATATTATTATAATACAATTATAGTAGTATATAATTTGTGTATGTATAAATGTAGAACATTCAGATATAGTAGATTCTTTGGTATGCATATGTATATTTAACCGAATAGGAACCACCGGCACCGCCAAATCTCCAATAAAGAAGAGCCCACTAAGCCCTTGAGTTTTGGTACTTGGTAGGTTAAAAAAAACGCGAGATCGATGCGATCTGCTACCTCCGCCCATGCCCACGCCGCCACCGCATATCCTGATCAGTGGATATGATGCTTCTCGCACCCCATGGCGGAGGTTCTGGGAATGCCTGCAACATCACCGGCGACGCCAAGACGATGGCGGCCGGCTGCACCTCCGGCGGCCACCGCATCGTCGTCTCCGTGTGTCACGAGCCGTCGTCCCCGGCGCTGTCACGCATCTGCCTCTGCTTCCGGCCCGACATAGAAATGACAATTCCCGGCACAGAAATCAGAATGGTTGCCTCACACTATTCCGCCGCGCATTCCACCATCGTCGCGGCGCACGGCGGTTCCGTTCTCGTGCACATTACTACGACAGAGCACTACTTGAAAATTTTACGGCCTTAGTGCCGTGTTCCGTTTTGGTTCTCGTCTCTGGCGATTTGGGAGGCGACTCTCCGCCTGGAGCTTCATCTTCCCCTGCCCCCGCTCTGTTCCCTCCGCCACCACCGCAGACTCCGGCTCCCTCATCCCGCCGCCGAGGGGCTCCGCTTCGCCTATCCATCCGCCGGCGCCGTCATCCGCGATCCCTGCGCCGCCGTGTCCGAGCCCGCTCTGCTCGCCCTTCGCGGCCGAGCTTGCCTGCACCACCCGCGGCGCGTCGTCGTCATCGAGGGCGTCCCGCGCGGCTTCGAGTTTCCCTCGCCGACGCCGAGCCCGTCCTCTCCGAGCGCATCCACCTCAAAGCTCCGCCTCCGTCTCAAGCTCCGTCTCCGCCGCGAGGCTAACCCCGACCAGAAGGTCGCCGTCGCTGATCTCCTCGTCGGAGACCTTCTTCGTGGTGCAGCCCACAGCGTCAGGAAGGGATCCGCCGGGGTTCCTTGTCGTGGTGCCGCTTCCGTCGTCGGACGCCTCTCCGGTCGCCGTCGGCCGCCTGGCCAGGAGTCTGACGCGCCACCCCTCCGCCGTGCGACCTCGCCGGAGCGCCACCCCGTTGCGTCACCCAGTGAGGTGCCCTTTCTCCCAGCGGGCCGCCGCCATCCACCGGCGTCTGCTCTGCCCTGCTGCTTGCCGGCGAACGACGCGAGGGACATGAGCACGGGTAGACTCGGGGAGTTTCCAGAAAGGTCTACTCCCTTCTGTCGATAATTCACAAGTGGTTTCAAGGAGGAGTCGGTAACAGAGAAAAAGAAACAGCTGCTGTGCAGCTGTACTTACCAAGGAAAAAAGCTGTTTGTTAGCTGTTTCAATCTTGTCGGTAACAGAGAATCCACAAGTGGTTTCAAGGAGGAGTCGGTAACAGAGAAAAAAGAAACAGCTGCTGTGTAGCTGTACTTCCCAGGGACAAATCAAAGTTGTATCCAAAGACTATATTAGCAGACCAGCCCTATATAGCTTTCTTTGATTTTGACAAGGCGACAGTTTAAGTTTGGGTTTCAACGGTTTCTCTTTTCATCCCATTGAGTAGCCATAGCGAGTTCAGTGAGACGTTCCTCATGGGGCCACACGAAGACAGTGTGATCGGTTTGCTGGAGAAAATGAGGCTGATGGAATCGGAAAAAATTTCCATTAAGATCAGAGGATCAAATGGGGGATTCAGTGCACGAGGAAATCCACAGGCGGTAGGGAAAGTGCTGTCAGAGAAACCGATACGAGCAGATGCCCTAGAATCTGCTCTGGGGCGTGTTTGGTGCCCTCTGAGAGGTATCGAATGCAAGCATCATAGTGAAAACCGTTTTCTTTTCACCTTTCTCCAAGAATCGGGGAAGAAAAAGGCCATGGAGGATGGTCCTTGGATGTTTGGAAACAATCTCATTGTAATGGCGGAATTCGAAGGTACGAAGAGAATCGATGAAATTGATTTCACATCAATCCCGATCGGGTGAGGGTGTCAAAATTGCCGCTCGGGCTAATGAATAAGGAGGCAGGGGAAATGATTGGGAAGATGATTGGGGACGTACTGAAAGTGGAAGCTGACGAGGATGGTTTGGCGTTTGGAGAGTGTTTACGAATCAAAATCCGGTTGGACATACGCAAACCTCTGATGAGGGGTGTAATTCTAGATCAGGGGGAGGAGGGCGAAGAAAGAAAATTATGGTGTCCACTCAGCTATGAATACCTTCCGGATTTTTGCTATATATGTGGGATCATAGGTCACACTGATCGATCCTGCGCGATCAAGCTGAAGAAGGGTGAAGTACAACAGTTTTCAAGAAATCTTCGTTTTTTCCCTGAGAAAAAAAGGAATGGTGATGATTCAGGGAGTAGTTCTTCTGGACAACATTCCCAATTACCATGGAGAGTAAAAAAGAAGAGTTGGGGAACTAATGATAGATATGATGGCAGTGGTAAGGAAAACGATTACAATAACTGGAGGAAACCTATACCAGAGGATGAGAACGACAACGCACTGAACAGGAAGGAGTCGAAGGAGTCTAGTCCTCTGAAATTAATAGAGGCAACTACAACTGCTGATCATAACGTAAAAGAGGGGCTTTTCAAGGAGGGCGGAAACATGGAAGATAGGTTGGCGAAGAATGCCATAAAAAACTTAATGCCGCTGTTGTCTCCCACGGCAGATGAACACTCTGATCGGCTCGACGTGAATATTGCCATGCACGATGATAGATCGGTGGAAAAGCCTCCAATGCAACAACAAAATGAAAAGCAAAAGTTGAGGGGGTGGAAAAGGAAGGAGAAGGGAAAGATGAGTAGTCAAAAAGAAGTTTTGGGAACAGATGCATACACCAAAAGGCCTAGCCCAAGTATTGCAGAGAAGAAACGTGGTTGGGGGGAGGATTTGATAGGTGAGGATTTGATAGCTGAGGATGGTTTGAAAAAGGCAAAAATAGAGGACACAGTTATGGGTGGGTTTTCTGATGCGGAGATCTTGTTGGCGGAAAACAGTGCATACTCTCGGGTTGAAGCTGATAGCAACAAGCGCAAGAAGACGGATGGGGGTGAACGAATGACTCTAAACCTGACGGGTCCTCATGGCGAGGCCCGTCAGGAGCAATGAATCTCTTCAGCTGGAACTGCCGAGGGTTGGGGATCCCTCGGACAGTTCAAGAGCTTGTTGCTCTAGTTAGAGCAAAAAATCCCAGTCTGGTATTCTTATCAGAGACAAGAATGTCAGGCACACGTGTAGCTAATTTGAGATGGAGGTTGGGGCTGAAGAATTGCATCGCAGTAGATTGTTCAAGTACAGGAAGTGGAGGGGGTCTTGCCCTCTTTTGGCATGAGGCGGTCGAGGTAACGCTGATCGAAAAACACAAGCGCTTTATTGATGTCCATGTGCGGGAATCCGCATCAGCTCCTCGGTTCAGACTAACGTGTGTGTATGGTGAGCCGCGTGTGGAGGATAGGCATCTGATGTGGGAACTGATGCGGCGTATGCATGGGGCTTCGGTGGAGCCGTGGTTGCTGATCGGCGATTTCAACGAGGCCATGTGGAGTTATGAACACTTCTCTGCAAGTCAACGGTCAGAGCGTCAAATGGCGGCTTTCAGAGAGGTTCTAAGTGAATGCGGCCTCACGGACCTTGGATTTGTGGGCCTTCCGTTCACGTACGACAATGGAAGGGAAGGTGACGCAAATGTGAAGGTGAGGCTGGATCGGGCGGTGGCGGACACGAATTGGCGTGACATATTCGGCGCTGCTACTCTGCACCATCTCGTTTCTTCAAGGTCCGATCACTGCCCGCTTTTGCTTGAGATCAAGAAGGAGAGTTGGGAGCGGCATAAACCTCGAATTTTCCGCTATGAAATCATGTGGGAACGTTTGGAGTCATTGGCGCTGGAAATCAAGGAAGCGTGGTGCTCGGCTCCTGATAGAGAGGGCCTTGGCGGTATTGCCGGTGCACTGAAGCACGTGCAGCGTGCCTTGCAATCATGGAGCAAGGAACACTTTGGGGCTGTCACTAAGGAACTTGATGAGTTGCGTGTCAAGCTGGAAACAATGAAAGATGATGTACGTGTCAGCCGACAAGAAATAAGAGAAGTGACTGATAGGATGGATGAATTGTTATACCGTGAGGAGATGATGTGGCTGCAGCGATCTCGTATCGCCTGGCTACGAGAAGGAGACCGCAACACTCGCTATTTCCATAGACAGGCGGTCTGGAGAGCTCATAAGAATAAAATTTCCAAGCTAAAAACACCTGAAAATGAGTGGTGTGAAGATCCAAAAGCTATGCAGTCCATGGCAGCTGATTTTTTCAAGTCACTCTATTCGGCTGATTCTGATGTTGATCCTACTGAATTGGTGAACCTGGTGGAAAGGAAGATCTCTGATGAGATGAACGATGCACTCTGCAAGCCATTTTCTGATGACGAGATCTCGGATGCTCTCTTTCAAATGGGACCTATGAAGGCGCCTGGGCCGGATGGATTTCCTGCCCGATTCTACCAAAGACATTGGGAAGTGCTCAGAAGGGATGTCATTGCTGCGGTGAAGAAGTTCTTTGATGATGGCAATCTGCCGGAGGGCATCAATGACACGGCTATAGTTCTTATTCCAAAAGGCACGACCCCAGAAGAGCTTAAAGATTTTCGTCCTATCAGTCTGTGCAACGTCATATATAAAATCATCTCAAAGTGCCTGGTGAATAGGCTTAGACCATTCCTTGATCAGATCATATCCAAAGGGAACAAAGCGCGTTTGTACCAGGCCGAATGATTACGACAATGCCTTGATTGCCTTTGAGTGTATACATACTATACAGAGGAATTATGGAGAGGAGTTCTGTGCTTACAAGTTGGACTTATCGAAGGCGTATGACCGAGTGGATTGGGGTTTCTTAAAAATGCTACTGGAGAAGCTAGGCTTTCAACGTAAGTGGGTTCAGTGGATCATGACTTGTGTGTCCACTGTACGTTACTCAGTCCGCTTCAATGGGGTGCCATCGCATCCCTTTACCCCGACTCGCGGTCTACGTCAAGGTGATCCACTTTCCCCGTATTTGTTCCTCTTTGTGGCTGATGGATTATCTTCTCTGTTAAAGTATTTCGAAGGATTGGGACAGATTGATGGGATCAAGGTATGTAGAAGAGCGCCGAGCATCACACACCTCTTGTTTGAGGATGACAGTCTCTTATTTTTTTGGGCAAATCATGCGCAAGCAGCTACTGTGAAGCATTTGCTGTCCATTTTTGAAAAGTGCACGGGTCAGCAGCTCAGCCCGAGCAAATGTACTATCCTGATGAATGAATCTAGGCCTGCTGATATAAGGAATGAAATCCGTGAAATCTTGGGAGTTGAGAGGATTGATTTTGAAGCTAAGTACTTGGGCTTACCCACACCTACGGCCGTGTCAAAGAGGCAACTTCCAACCCTTACGGGAGCGTTTAAAAGAATGTCGCATGGAAGGAGAAGGAACTCGTCGGCTCGCCGGGAAGGAGATTCTTATTAAGTCTGTTGCCCAAGCGCCGCCGAACTATGTCATGAGCGTCTTCAAATTACAGTGTACTCTTTGTGAAGATTTAATGCGTCAGATTAGAGCTTATTGGTGGGGCTCTGAAAATGGTCGAAGGAAAATGCAGTGGGTGCCCTGGGAGAAAATGATTATGCCCAAGGGCTTCGGTGGCATGGGGTTTCGGGATCTCCGACTGGTGAACCAAGCTTTACTCGCTAGACAGGCTTGGCGGCTCATTTTCTTTCCGGACAGTCTGTGTGCTAGGGTCCTACGAGCTAAATACTATCCCCAAGGCAATCTACTTGATACGGTCACGGCAGGAGATGCCTCTCCAACATGGAGGGGGATTGAACACGGCCTGCAACTGCTGAAGAAGGGTGTCATATATAGGGTAGGTGATGGCAGAAATATCCATATATGGCGTGACAATTGGATTCCTAGACCACTGAAAGTCCCTAGTTTGGTTTTGGCTAATTGATGAAACCTAGGACTAACCTTGTTTATCTAAAGTGGTTGATTTAGAGAAAGGTTGTCCACATGATGAGCTTATTGCATATGAAGCATGACACTTGTCATGTGATCAAAGATGAAGATCAAGACGATGCTTAGCTCCATGGACCGGTGTTGAAGGTGAAGGGCTAGTCGAGGCTTCGGAGTGAAGGACCATGCGATGGTGAAGCTCGGGCAAGACTAGGCGCCGATGGACCGATGCACGGTGAAGGGCAAGTGAAGTCGAGGTCGATGGATCGAGACGGTCACATGATGGTGTGAAGTGTTCATATCATTTGGAGGAACAAAATGGGCTCAAGGCAAAGGTATAACCTATAGGGCCATTTTGTTTTGCACTCAAGACACCATAGAGGGTGTGAGTGGTTTAGGATCGATAGCCGCACTATTAAGAGGGGAAGTCTTATCGGCTATTCGACGCACGGGTGCCACTAGGTGAATTCATGAAGTGCATTGCATGTAGGGCCTAGTGAGCTAACCTAACCTTTGGGAAATGATTGTGAAAAGCTAACACACAAGCACATGGAGATGTACACTTGGTGGTGTTGGCACATTTACAAAGGTGGCGATTGTTCGCGCTGTGGTTTGTAGGGTTGAGTTGGGCTTGGGTCCCTCTCTCCCTCCCGCCGAGCTTGCGAGGCGGGATTCGGCGTTTTCGAGAAAAATGGATGCATATTTTCTATTACGCCGGATGCAAAATTTGGTTGAAATCATGCTATCACTGTTGATCAAGTTGGTATACTTGTCGGATAGCATGTTGGAGAAGTTGGTGTCACGACACGGCGACAAAACGTGAAGTCAGCACCTGGAAGAGGCGCCGGACGCGCCTTGGGCAGGCGCCGGACGCGTCCGGCGCATTGTGACTTGGCGTAAGCAAGTGTCGCGCGTCGGACACGCGCCGGACGCACGCGGCGGCGGACGCAGGCCGGACGCGTCCGGCGCGTACTGAAGTCGGTGCACGGCGAGTGGCCGGGCACAGCGTGCGCCGGATGCGGAGGCGGACGCGTCCGGCGGCGGCCGGACGCCGACCAGAAACTTTCTGGCCGGGCGCGTTCTCGCGTGGCTCGCCCGTCGGACGCTTGGCGGACGCGCGCGGCGGACGCTGGCGGATCACTGTTGATCGTCCGGCGTTTGGTGACGTGGCACACTTTAAATCCCAACGGTCGGGTGGTGCAGCGCGGCAGAGAGCGGCGGACGCGTCCGCCGGCCGAGCGCCGGACGCGTCCGGCGCGTTGTAAAGCGCCAGCCCGAGGGCAACGGCTAGTTTGAAGAGTTTGGGCTATAAATAGAAGGGTGGCCGGGCTTGGCTCTCTCTCTTGGCTCTCCCAACTCATTCATTCATCCTTTGAAATTTGAAGAAACACTCTCCTCTCATCTCTCTTGCTTGATTGTGAATCCAAAGTGAGATTGAGAGATCACCTAGTGCATTGCATTGCTTGAGGGCATCTAGTGGCACTTGTGGGTGGTTTAGCCGGTGGATTTCTTGTTACTCTTGGAGAGTACCGCTCCTAGCCGGCTTGGAGATTGTTGGAGGCGTTGGCAAGAGAAGGTGATTGTTCTTGGCCACCTCCGGTTGATTGTGAGAGGTTTGAGCTCACCTCGTGGGGATCACGAAGAGCATCCTAGTGGATTGCGCGTGTCGTTGAGTACCTCGCTTGAGAGTGGTGTCTTGCGGTGCCTTGCGGGGCGAGCCTTGAGGGGCTAGTGACTTGAGGGTCACACCGAGGAACCATCTAGGTGTTGGTCGACACAACCGGTGACGTAGCTTGGCGGTGCCCAAGTGAACACCGGGTGAACAAAAATAGTTGTGTTCATCCTTGTCTCCCGGTGATTGGTTGTCATCGATTGTGTGTTGCCGATTGTGATTGATTGCTCATTCTCTTGGTGATTGGCAACCTCGACTCGACGCGTCGGTATAACAAGTCTCATCCTCTCTTGTATTACTTTGTTTACATTCTTGCAAAATAGAATTGCTTGCGTGGTCGGTCGGGAACCACAAATTGTGTAGACTAAATCCCGTGGGTAGAATTGCTTGTGTGGTCGGTCGGGAACCACTCCTTGTGTAGATTAAATCCCGTGGGTAGAACTCTTGATCACTAGCGGTAGCTATTGTTTGTGCTAGTGATCACCTACTAGAATTGTTTGGATAGGAGGCTTGCAACATCTAGTAGGCTAAGCAAAACTTGCTTTCCGCCGTTTGTGTATCTAACGAGTTTGCTTAGTGAGTTTGTAGAAATTTTTTATAGGCTATTCACCCCCCCTCTAGCCATCTAGGACCTTACAAGTGGTATCAGAGCCGAGGTCACCGTTTTAGTGCAAGGCTTAACATCCTACGGTGTTAAGATGGCTCAAATTGTGTTCAACCATGTTGGGGGCAAACCGCCTATGTTTGATGGAGTGAGTTCCTTTGATCATTGGAAGAGAAAGATGATCATGTATCTTGGTTCAATACAAGAAAGAGTCTTGCAAGTTACTTTGCATGACTATGCTATTCTTGATAATGATCATCTCACCGATGAGGACAAAGCCAACATCACATGCAATAGAATGGCTCTCAACACCCTATACAATGGCATTGATACAAAGGTGTTTGAGGGAATCAAGGATTTGGAGCTTGCAAGTGAAGTGTGGACTAGGTTGGGTGAGACCTATGAGGGCACCAAGGTTGTGAAGAGTGCCAAGCTATATGGACTCAAGAGTGAGTTCGAGAACTTCAAGAAGAAGGAGGATGAAACAATCATTGAAATGTTTCATCGTCTACAAGTGATTGTGAATGATCTCAAGAGTTTGGGGCACAAGACAAAAGATGAAGACTTTTGTCACAAGTTCTTGATTTGCTTGCCGAAGAGTTTCAAGATGTTGAAGCTAATGCTACAAAGAGATGGGCTTGAGAATAAGAAGCCAAATGATTTGCTTGGTGAAGTCTTGACATATGACAAGTTTGATCAAGATGATGAGAAGGTGGAGGAAGAGAAGAAGAAGAAGACCGTGGCATTCCAAGCCACATCCTCCAAGGGCAAAGCACCAATCTTTGAAGAAGAAGAAACCAATGAGGAAGATGGTGACTTTGAGATTGATGATGAGGTACTTGCTCTTGTGGTGAAGAAGATGGGACACATGTTCATCAAGAGAAGAGGTTTCAAGAGAAACAACTTCAAGAAGCAAGAGCAACCAAGAAAGTGCTTCAATTGTGATAGCACCGAGCATCTACAAGCCGAATGCCCATATGAGAAGAAGAAGAACTACAACAAGGGCAAGTTTGAGAAGAAGAAGCATGAGGCCAAGATGACACTCAAGAAGGGCAAGAATGGTGCATTTGTGGTCACTTGGGAAAGTGACAATGATGATGAAGATGAAGATTCAAGCAACAAGGCTATGGCTTCCATCGCCATCAACAAGAAGTCTTCATTATTCTCTACATCACCATCATGCTTCATGGCCAAGGAAACCAAGGTACAATATGATGATAGTGATGATGATAGTGAGATGGAATATGCTCACGATGTTGATAATATTGATGATGATGATGAACCTTCTAAGGATCAATTATACGACTTGATGCAAGAAACTAGAGATATAGCTATTGCCAAGGAAAAGGAGTGCAAGAAGCTTTCAATGAAAGTAGCAATACTTGAGAAAGCCCTAGGTGAGCTTATGACCACTCATGAGTGTCTAGTGGAAGACCATGAGAAACTTGGTGATGCTCATTCTAAGCTTGAAAAGGCTCACTCACTTCTACTTGAGCAACAAGCAAAGAAAGTGGTGGTTGCATCATGTGATATAGGCCTTACTTGTGACATCATTGATGAGTCATTTTATCAACCTATCATCATGAAAAATGCTAACCCTTCTTGTAGCACATCATCCACCACCACCACCGACTCTATCTCCACTACTAGTGATGGCTTCACTTGTGATGCTACACTCATGGTTGAGAATGAGACCCTCAAGAAGGAGGTGGATGAGCTCACTCATGCCTTAGGCAAAGCCTATGGTGGTGAGGCCCGCTTGCTAAAGTGCTTGGGTAGCCAAAGGTTCTCTCTTAACAAAGAGGGATTGGGCTATACCCCCAAGAAGGGCAAGTCGGCCTTTGCAACTCCAAAGCCTAGCTTTGTGAAGAGCAATGGTCGGTTTTGCTATAGATGCAAGCAAGTTGGGCACCTAGAGCAAAATTGCAACAAGAAGCAACAAAACAAGAAATTTGACAATGCTATACCTTTTGATTCTTGTTATGTGCTTACCAAGGGTGTGAAAGGTGTGCAAGTTAAGTTTATTGGTACACCCATTGTTGGCCCAAAGAAGAAGGCAATTTGGGTACCAAAGAGCTTAGTAACTAACCTACAAGGACCCAAGCAAAAATGGGTACCTAAGCTTCATTGATTTGCTTGTAGGTGAACTATAAAGCCGGAGGAAGGCATTGGATCATTGATAGTGGGTGTTCTCAACACATGACCGGCACATCAAGAATGTTTGATTCAATTGAGAAGAATGATAGTGGCATTGAGTCAATTACTTTTGGCAATAACAAGAAAGGCAAGGTTGTTGGTTTGGGCAAGATTGCAATATCAAATGACATGAGTATCTCCAATGTGATGCTAGTTGAAAGCTTGGATTTCAATCTTCTCTCCGTGGCACAAATTTGTGATCGAGGCTACAAGTGCATATTTGGGGCAAATGATGTTGAGGTAGTTTCTCTTGATGGCTCCAACTTGGTGTTCAAAGGCTTTAGATATGAGAATCTATATCTTGTTGATTTCAACACTAGTGAAGCTTCTTTGACAACATGTTTAATATCAAAATCAAGTTTGGGTTGGCTTTGGCATAGAAGGCTTGGGCATGTTGGCATGAAACAATTGAAGAAGCTCACACAACACAATCTTGTTGAAGGCTTGAAAGATGTTGTATTTGAGAAGGACAAGTTGTGTAGTGCATGTCAAGCCGGGAAGCAAGTTGGAAGTTCACATCCAAAGAAGAGTATAATGAGCACATGCAAGGCATTTGAGTTGTTGCACATGGATCTATTTGGACCAACTACATACACAAGTATTGGTGGCAACAAGTATGGGTTTGTCATAGTGGACGACTTCACAAGATTCACATGGGTATTCTTTCTTAGTGACAAGAGTGAAGTGTATGACACCTTCAAGATCTTTCTCACTAGAGTTCACAATGAGTTTGACATGAGAATCAAGAAAGTGAGAAGTGACAATGGGAGTGAGTTCAAGAATACAAGAATGGAAGAATTGTGTGATCACTATGGCATTGGTCATCAATTCTCGGCCAAGTACACTCCACAATCAAATGGCCTAGTTGAGAGGAAGAATAGAACATTGCTTGATATGGCTAGATCAATGCTTCATGAGTACAATATTAGTCAATCATTTTGGGATGAAGCAATCAACACGGCATGTTACTACATCAATAGGCTCTATTGTCATACTTTGCTAGAGAAGACCCCATATGAGTTACTTCATGGAAGAAAGCCCAACATTGGCTATTTTAGAGTATTTGGTTGCAAATGCTACATCTTGAGAAAGGGCACTAGATTGGGGAAGTTTGAAAAGAGATGTGATGAAGGGTTCCTACTCGGTTATTCAACTACAAGCAAAGCTTATAGAGTTTGGAACAATTCAAGTGGCATTAGAGAGGAAGTCCATGATGTGCAATTTGATGAAACCAATGGGTCACAAGATGAAGATGAGAATCTAGAAGATGTTGGTGGAACTCAATTGGTTGAAGCTATGAAGAACATGGACATTGGGGACATTAGAGCAAAGCAAGTGGTTGATGTGCAAGATGATAAAGATGAAGTGCTCAATTCTCCATTGAGGCAAGCTAGCAATGCTCAAGTGCAAGATCATGGTGCTAGCTCATCCAATGAAGACAAGTCAAGTGATCAACCAAGTTCAAGCAATCAAGTGCAAGTGCTACAACCACAACATGTTGCAAGAGATCACCCAATTGATAGTGTTATTGGTGATATTAGAAGTGGTGTGCAAACAAGATCAAGAGTGGCTATGATTTGTGAGTTTGCATCTTTTGTGTCAACCAAGGAACCAAAGAAAATTGAGGAAGCTTTGAATGATGCCGATTGGATCATGGCAATGCAAGAAGAGCTCAACAACTTCACAAGAAATGATGTGTGGGAGTTAGTTGAGAGGCCGGAGGATCACAATGTCATTGGAACCAAATGGGTTTTCAAGAACAAGCAAGATCAAGATGGTGTTGTGATTAGAAACAAAGCAAGACTAGTTGCACAAGGCTATACTCAAGTTGAAGGTCTTGACTATGATGAAACATATGCTCCCGTGGCAAGATTGGAGGCAATAAGGCTACTATTGGCTTATGCATGTGCCCACAATATCAAGTTATATCAAATGGATGTCAAGAGTGCATTTCTCAATGGGATCATCAATGAGCTAGTATATGTTGAGCAACCTCCCGGTTTTGAAGATGAGAAGAGACCCAACCATGTGTACAAATTAAAGAAAGCTTTGTATGGCTTGAAGCAAGCACCTAGAGCATGGTATGAGAGATTGAAGACTTTTCTTCACTCCAAAGGGTTCATTATGGGCAAGGTTGACACTACTCTATTCACCAAGAAGATTGGTAATGATCTCTTCATTGTGCAAATCTATGTTGATGATATCATCTTTGGATCAACCAATCAAGCATATTGTGAAGAATTTGGTGAAATGATGGCAAAAGAATTTGAGATGTCCATGATTGGTGAACTTAGCTATTTCCTTGGTCTTCAAGTCAAGCAATTGAAGAATGGGACATTTGTGAGTCAAGGGAAATACATAAGGGACATGTTGAAGAAGTTTGGGATGCAAGATGCAAAGCCAATCTCAACTCCAATGGGCACAAATGGGATTCTTGATAGTGATCATGATGGCAATATGGTGAATCAAAAGGATTATCGGTCATTGATTGGAAGCCTACTCTATGTCACCGCATCAAGGCCGGATGTCATGTTTAGTGTTTGCATGTGTGCTAGATATCAAGCCTCACCTAGAGAGAGTCATCTCACGGCCGCAAAGAGAATATTGAGGTACTTGAAGCAAACAAGAGATGTTGGATTGTGGTATCCCAAGGGGTCAAAGTTTGAATTGATTGGATATTCGGACTCCGACTATGGTGGTTGCAAGATCAATAGAAAGAGCACAAGTGGTACATGTCAACTTCTTGGAAGATCACTTGTGTCATGGTCCTCAAAGAAACAAAATAGTGTGGCAATCTCTACCGCCGAAGCCGAATATGTTAGTGCGGGGAGTTGTTGTGCACAATTACTTTGGATGAAGTCAACTTTGAAGGATTATGGCATCCACTTCAAGAATGTGCCATTGTTTTGTGATAATGAGAGTGCAATCAAGATGACACAAAACCCGGTTCAACATGGAAGAACAAAGCACATTGACATAAGGCATCATTTCATTAGAGATCATCAACAAAAGGGTGACATTTCCATTGAAAGTGTGGGCACCGATGATCAACTTGCCGACATCCTCACCAAGCCACTTGATGAAAGAAGGTTTTGCAAGCTAAGGAATGAGTTGAACATTCTTGACTTCTCAAACATGTGTTGAATGCACCCCACCACTACTTGACATGCCTCTCCTTCGACAAAGCAAGGTACCATTGGTTGACATGTCATTCATGCTTAGGATTATACTTGTGGTAGCACATGTAGACATACAAGGTGCATTTGGAGCATTCATGATAAATCAAATGTGTTTGATGTATATATGTTTATCACTATTGCTTCTATGCTTTGCTTGATCTAGTGGTGACATATGACATGTTTGTGGGCTTGCAATCCTAGTGTTGAATCTAGAATATTTGCTACAAGTGTTTAATTCAACATAGGCAAGATAACCCTTGTCATGAGGTGTGAAGAAGCTTGTCTTTGGTTCAAACCGAATTAAATATCTTTGGCAAGTGGTCTAGATTGAACCAAATTTGACTAAAGTTTTATTTACTCCATCAAAGTCATTTTCTCTCCACAATTTGATCCCATTTTTGGGCAATTGTTGACAAAGGGGGAGAGAAAAAGATGATTGAACATGATAAAGGAGAAAAAGATGATTGAACATGATAAAGGGGTAAATAAAATTTTGATGCACACAAGTAGGGGGAGCAAGCCCATGAACAAGTTGTTGCATTTGTTTGTGCATTCTCATATGACTTGCTCATGGCACCTAGTTTTAAAGTTTTATACAAGTGGTGTCTCCTTGCTTGTGTGGTGCAATGCTAGTGTAGGACTTGAATGGTGTAATGATCTACTAGCATGCATAGGTTGTAACTAGACTCCCCTTACTTTACAAGTGGTTCAAGAACTTTGCTTATAATGTTGATCTCACGGGGTTCTTGAGTTTTTGATGGATGTCTAGTTACTTCATGGTGCTAAGGATGGTGTAAATTGCAACTCCGATTGATATCACGCTTCAAAGGTCCATTTTTTTTTACACTTTAGCATCATTTTGGTAGAATTACTCTCCCCACACTTCTATCCATGCATATGTGCAAAGCTTCAAATCCAAACTCTATGCACATATGTAGGGGGAGCAATACTACCAAAACCGAACTTGCTATAGTTGTCCAAATTTCTCTTGTGAGCTTATTGATTGGACAAGTATGACAAGTTCAAAATCTTTATTATAAAATCATCTTTGTTGAGGTTGTCATCAATTACCAAAAAGGGGGAGATTGAAAGTCCCTAGTTTGGTTTTGGCTAATTGATGAAACCTAGGACTAACCTTGTTTATCTAAAGTTGTTGATTTAGAGAAAGGTTGTCCACATGATGAGCTTATTGCATATGAAGCATGACACTTGTCATGTGATCAAAGATGAAGATCAAGACGATGCTTAGCTCCATGGACCGGTGTTGAAGGTGAAGGGCTAGTCGAGGCTTCGGAGTGAAGGACCATGCGATGGTGAAGCTCGGGCAAGACTAGGCGCCGATGGACCGATGCACGGTGAAGGGCAAGTGAAGTCGAGGTCGATGGATCGAGACGGTCACATGATGGTGTGAAGTGTTCATATCATTTGGAGGAACAAAATGGGCTCAAGGCAAAGGTATAACCTATAGGGCCATTTTGTTTTGCACTCAAGACACCATAGAGGGTGTGAGTGGTTTAGGATCGATAGCCGCACTATTAAGAGGGGAAGTCTTATCGGCTATTCGACGCACGGGTGCCACTAGGTGAATTCATGAAGTGCATTGCATGTAGGGCCTAGTGAGCTAACCTAACCTTTGGGAAATGATTGTGAAAAGCTAACACACAAGCACATGGAGATGTACACTTGGTGGTGTTGGCACATTTACAAAGGTGGCGATTGTTCGCGCTGTGGTTTGTAGGGTTGAGTTGGGCTTGGGTCCCTCTCTCCCTCCCGCCGAGCTTGCGAGGCGGGATTCGGCGTTTTCGAGAAAAATGGATGCATATTTTCTATTACGCCGGATGCAAAATTTGGTTGAAATCATGCTATCACTGTTGATCAAGTTGGTATACTTGTCGGATAGCATGTTGGAGAAGTTGGTGTCACGACACGGCGACAAAACGTGAAGTCAGCACCTGGAAGAGGCGCCGGACGCGCCTTGGGCAGGCGCCGGACGCGTCCGGCGCATTGTGACTTGGCGTAAGCAAGTGTCGCGCGTCGGACACGCGCCGGACGCACGCGGCGGACGCAGGCCGGACGCGTCCGGCGCGTACTGAAGTCGGTGCACGGCGAGTGGCCGGGCACAGCGTGCGCCGGATGCGGAGGCGGACGCGTCCGGCGGCGGCCGGACGCCGACCAGAAACTTTCTGGCCGGGCGCGTTCTCGCGTGGCTCGCCCGTCGGACGCTTGGCGGACGCGCGCGGCGGACGCTGGCGGATCACTGTTGATCGTCCGGCGTTTGGTGACGTGGCACACTTTAAATCCCAACGGTCGGGTGGTGCAGCGCGGCCGAGAGCGGCGGACGCGTCCGCCGGCCGAGCGCCGGACGCGTCCGGCGCGTTGTAAAGCGCCAGCCCGAGGGCAACGGCTAGTTTGAAGAGTTTGGGCTATAAATAGAAGGGTGGCCGGGCTTGGCTCTCTCTCTTGGCTCTCCCAACTCATTCATTCATCCTTTGAGCTGAAGAAACACTCTCCCTCTCATCTCTCTTGCTTGATTGTGAATCCAAAGTGAGATTGAGAGATCACCTAGTGCATTGCATTGCTTGAGGGCATCTAGTGGCACTTGTGGGTGGTTTAGCCGGTGGATTTCTTGTTACTCTTGGAGAGTACCGCTCCTAGCCGGCTTGGAGATTGTTGGAGGCGTTGGCAAGAGAAGGTGATTGTTCTTGGCCACCTCCGGTTGATTGTGAGAGGTTTGAGCTCACCTCGTGGGGATCACGAAGAGCATCCTAGTGGATTGCGCGTGTCGTTGAGTACCTCGCTTGAGAGTGGTGTCTTGCGGTGCCTTGCGGGGCGAGCCTTGAGGGGCTAGTGACTTGAGGGTCACACCGAGGAACCATCTAGGTGTTGGTCGACACAACCGGTGACGTAGCTTGGCGGTGCCCAAGTGAACACCGGGTGAACAAAAATAGTTGTGTTCATCCTTGTCTCCCGGTGATTGGTTGTCATCGATTGTGTGTTGCCGATTGTGATTGATTGCTCATTCTCTTGGTGATTGGCAATCTCGACTCGACGCGTCGGTATAACAAGTCTCATCCTCTCTTGTATTACTTTGTTTACATTCTTGCAAAATAGAATTGCTTGCGTGGTCGGTCGGGAACCACAAATTGTGTAGACTAAATCCCGTGGGTAGAATTGCTTGTGTGGTCGGTCGGGAACCACTCCTTGTGTAGATTAAATCCCGTGGGTAGAACTCCCGATCACTAGCGGTAGCTATTGTTTGTGCTAGTGATCACCTACTAGAATTGTTTGGATAGGAGGCTTGCAACATCTAGTAGGCTAAGCAAAACTTGCTTTCCGCCGTTTGTGTATCTAACGAGTTTGCTTAGTGAGTTTGTAGAAATTTTTTATAGGCTATTCACCCCCCCTCTAGCCATCTAGGACCTTACAACCACACAGTATGAAGCCTGTCGGCAGCTCTCAATTGTGTAGACTCAGATGGGTGTCCCATCTTATTGATGCTCAATCGGGATCATGGGATGAAACCCTCGTTAGAAGATACTTCTATGCCTGCGACGTTGAGGAAATTTTGAAGATCAAGCTCCCAGCTCATGGTGGCAGGGATTATGTGGCCTGGAATTTTGAGAAGACAGGAATTTTCACTGTCAGAAGTGCTTACAGGCTTGCGATGAGACACGAACATGGAGAGGGCGCTATCGGCAGCAGCTCCACCCCGACCGATGGTAGGAAGGTCTGGAAAGCTATATGGTCAGCCCACATCCCTGAAAAAGTCAAAGTTTTCGCCTGGAAAGTTGCAAACAACGGCATACCGACACGGGCAAACAAATATTATCGTCATCTTGAGCAGCAGGAGTCATGTGAGCTTTGTGGTTTCGTCCGGGAGGACTGCTTCCATGCTTGCCTCCAATGCCCACATGCTGTAGCGCTTCGTGAGGCGATGAAGGAGCACCGGGTACGCGGCCGAGGACGATCCGTGGCAATCCGGACCGGACTGGCTGCTGCTCATCGAATCGGTATCCATCAGAGGTAGCTGCTAACTTTATGATGCTGATATGGTGGGCCTGGAGCGTGCGCAACAACACGTTGAAGGGGGGGCCAGAAGATTTCTATCGAAGGTTCAGTCATCTTCCTCACCCGGTACATGGACTCACTCCAGCAGGTCTCGGGGAACTCTGACGTAAAAGGCAAAAGCCGTCGGTTTGGTAGGCCGCGGCGCTCAAGGACAAGTGAAGGTTCGGCCGGCTGTTGAGACTTGGGAGCCACCGACCCCTGGGTACTTCAAAATCAATGTGGATGGAGCGTTCATTTCTAGCTCTGGCACGGCGGCGTTGGGGGTGATTATCAGAGACCATGATGGTCATGTTCAGCTTGTTGCTTGGCGTATTTTGTTGAACTGCAGGGATGCTGAGGAGGCAGAGGCTGCGGCCTGCAGGGAAGGTGTTGCGTTAGCTACTCGATGGCCAGACGTCTGCATGATCCTTGAAACCGACTGCCTAGCAATGGCGAACAAGCTGAGGACGGGGGTGCAGGACAGATCGGCTACCTGGACGCTGGTGCAAGACACATGGGAGTACAGGGGAGAGCTTCGTAGTTTGGATGTAGTCAAGATCAGTAGATACAAGAACAATGCAGCTCATGAGTTAGCACATTATGCTATTAGGACAGGTCTTAGTCAAGTGTTTTTTTCTTCTTTTCCAGAGTTTGTTTTAGCTCTTGCTTGTAAGGATGCTACTTAATTTTAATACAGTTCCTTTTTCCGCAAAAAAAAAAAAAAAAAAAAAAAAAAAAAAAAAAAAGAGCACTACTTGAAACCCACCGCGTTGGACTACTTCGTTTACACCAACGCGGCGAGCGCCGTGGATCCCGCACGGCTGCCGCCGTCCTTGCTTCTTCTCCCACCTCGCCCTCCACCGACCGAGGCGCGGCACTACTTGCTGGACTAGTTGCTGGATGTCTATGCCACCGGCTTTCTGTGCCGCGGCGAGGCCGAGTTCGTGGTGGCGCAGCTCAGGATGCATGACGCGCAGGCGGAGCTCCTCCTGTTTCGCAACGGCGAGTGGCGTGTCGAGCGGCCGTCCGTCGTCCACTCCCACGGTAGCGACGGGGACCTGCTCCTGATGGCCAAAAAGTGGAAGCCTGAGGCCGTCGTGCCCGTCGGCGACCGGGTGCTGTGCTGGGTCCACTTCTCCCGCGGCGTCATCTTCTCCGACGTGTTCCACCAGACTGACGTGCTGTGGTACGTACCTTACCCTGCGGAGGCACGGGCGACGGAGGGATGGGGGACGACGGAGCAGCAATGCTGGGTGTGCACCAACTCTCGCGGCGAGCTGAAGCTGGTCGACGTCGCGCCACGCAGCTGCTCCCACTGCGGGTGCTCTCAGCACGCCAGTACCGTCGACACATGGACCCTTGACACGGAACGCAAGGTTTGGGTCTTGGAAACGGGGACGACGACAAGCATGGTCGTCGAGGATGACTCCACCGAGCTCTGGGCCCTAGAAGAACACTCTCGCCAACATCTGGTTTACCCGGTGCCGGTTGCAGGCATGAATGACGGCGGCGGCTGCCATGTGGTTTCATCAGACGATAGCGCTGCACCAGCAACAAGAGCCGACAACACCAGCCGCGCTCTCTCGATGCCCACCAGGGTGGTTGACAGAGTAGTGCGGCGCAGTCCCCGTATTCTGCACAAGAACATCAAGGACAAGGTGGAATATCCACACGTCATTCTGGACTATGGCCGGCCGCACAAGAGACCCAAGGCAGTCCAGGTTGAGGAACTGAAGCTTGGCAATCCATCCAACAGCACCAGTCCGATCCCAGTTGCTGAGGATTAGCGCCTTCCAAATGACGCACAAGAAGAGTGAGTCATCAACGGCAAACGATCAGAGATAGCACTGCTCTACCCAAATCATGCTTACTATTTGCATCTTGTTCATCGGCTTGTGCAAACTTCTGCGCCAGTGTCCTTTTTTATGTCTCCTGTTGTCGTATCAATCAAACTCTGTTATCGCTTAGGTGCTCCTATCAGAACCTATGTGTGAAATGCTGAACCTTTTTTTATACAGTACTATACCTTATAGTCGGTTTTATCTCTATTCATATCGTTGCTTCTAGAAAACAACAATTGGCAAATTTTGTGCTGGAATATTAATGCCTCTGGTAAATGGGATGTAGTCAGAGAGAAAATTGAGGAAAGTGGATGCTCTAGTTTTTTGTCTTTGATTCCCCGTTCATCAGAAAGTTCGCTCCTAGACGTTTTGACAATTTCGCTTTTGCTGCATTGCCTCCGGTGGCATTCTTGTGGTCTGGAACAGCCCTCATTTTGCTGGTCAGGTCCTGGACAGGCAACGTTTCACGATAACCTGGAAACGTGCACTGAACCAAACAATGACATGATTTTTTTATTTTTTTTTGCTCCTAGGAGCACGTGCTCCCACACTGAGGATCACTAGATTTGCATTGAGAAGTGTGCTAGTGCACACATTGATGAGGACATGACACCTGTGGATACGATCATTAATTATAAGATGAGATCATTCCAACATTTGTATAGTTATTTTTTGTATAACTTACTTGGTTCCACATGTACATGTCACTATTTGCTTGTAGGTACAAATGTGCCTCAAAGTGTAAGCTCATCAAAGTCGAACTCTTGGTTCGTCGGTTGTCTGACAGTGCTTTATTGGAAAGGTCATAACTTATCTATCCGAAGTGTGATTGAGGTCAATGAGCACTTGATGGAAAGCCGAGTGCTTCAATGTCGTCTTGGGCTTATCATGCAACCTTGGGACCCTGGTCCAAGTTGGGGCACACCCAAAGAAGATGAAGAACAAGTTAGAAATGCTCAAGGACGTCCTCCTCCTTGGCCACCACCTTGCATTTAGACTTTGCATTTACTAATTTACAAAAAAGTCTTAAAAAATCCTATCCAATGGTTTTGTATTTAGACTTTGCAATTTTATTAACTTGGCAAATAGAGGGGAAGACTTGGCATATATGCCAAGCTCCTCGCGCTTGGCAAATCGCGACTCACGCCTCCTCCGTAGCTCACCGCGCGACTCACGCCTCCTCCCTCCACCCGCGCCTGCCATATTTGGGTAATTGCCAAGTCAAAAATGCAAAACGGTTGGAGATAGCCTCTTTTTTTTCTTTGCATTTTGTTTTCGGAGTTAGCAAATGACAGCAAATGCAAAAGCAAAAATGCACAACGGTTGGAGATGCTCTTATGGGCATCCAAGTCTTGAAGGCTCAATCCATGTCAAGTTTGAGTTCATCTCTCGGCCTTCAAGAAGTCATCGGGAATAATCAATATTGATGGCACGCAACAGCTATAAATAAAATGCTCAAACGCATGGCGATGGAAAAGTATGCGGAAGCTAAATTTGGAACCTTTCATGCGATGGCCCTTGGAAGGGGCGCAAGCAAGGAATTACATGATTCTCTAAATAGAATACATATACATGGAGGCATCAAGATGGGAAAACAAAGGAATTACATGAGGAGAACCCTCTGCCGCTGCATGGTCCATGACATGGTACGAGATTCATCCCTGCCACTGCATGGATGAAATAAAATCTTCTGTGATGGCGTGCCTTCTACCACTGCATGGTTAGAGGTCTTGTACGACCCTAGGTTCTTGTTAAATAGCCGTCATCACACCTTTAGAAATCGGGTTTTGCTTTAGATTATTCTGTCTTTACAGATTCGCCATTCATCAATTTGTAAAACCCCACATTGGTGAGCTTAATCGTATATCCGCAATTGTCACTTCAATTGAGTTGCATTTTATCTTGTTCTTGCTTGTGTTTTTCAATTCGCAGCAGGGATTAGCCTTCGTGACGAGGCCAATCGGATTGTGACACGGTTGATAACCAGAGGAGATGTGGTGCTAAGATTGCAGGGTTTGGGTCTTTGTGATCTGAAGCCAGATCGGTGTCAATCTCCACCAAATCGATAGTTATCTTGAACCTGACGGAAGATCGGGAATCCCGTCCCCATCAAGTCTCCATCAAGTGGTATTCAGCTCCAAGGTTTACCATCAGGTTCATCTTTATCCTAGCATAGTTGATTTTGATTCATCCTATAAATCAAAAAAAAATTACCCCACAAAAATATTTGTCTTCATCATTATTTTTCCCTTGTCCCATAACCCGTTGTGCCATTGCAATTTATTTAATTTCAGAACGGTCGTCCCTCGCGAATCATTGTGTTGTCATCTTAATTTTGTTCTTGGCGCTAGTTGAATTAGTGTCGATCCAGTGTTGCGCAAAGTAAAGGGAGGATCTATACGTGTTACCATTGAATTGTCTGTGCGCGTGTGCCTTCCTAATTTTTATTCTGGCCGAACCATCACAAGGGAAGGAACTTTTCCTATTATATACACTCCTCCTATCCTTGTTTTACTTAAGGCGTCCTTCCTAATCGCGTTATTCTCAAACACCACAAATCTCCGGGTCATGTTTTGCTGCGCATATATAGAAGCTAATCTTGGGTATTGTGCATGCTAATACCAGTTGTGCGGCTTGTTAAAAAAAAGGAATTCCAAATTTAGCTCTTGTCACTACGTGAAAAAAGCACTAAGGGAGCGCTTCCCTTTCACTGTAAGGGTATTTGGCAGGTCACCTTTGTAAGGCGGTTCAATCACCATGCCCGCTGACTGACCACCGATAATGGGCGGCGGTGATTGAGCCGCCTAGTGGTGGTCCGTAGGTGTATAAAGCGGGTTTAAAAAATTTCAAATTTTGTAAATGACGTCGGATGGAAAAACTTTCTATATGAAGTTTGTACATCTCAAAAAGTTATGAAACTTTGTAGTTGACAACTTTTTGATTTGACTTCATCTTGTCATGCGAAACCTACGTTTTAGTTTCTCAAATTTAAAATTCAAATTTTATAAATGATGTTGGATGGAAAAACTTTCTACATGAAGTTTGTACATCTCAAAAAGTTATCAAACTTTGTAGTTGAAAACTTTTTTATTTGACTTCATCTAGTCATGCGAAACCTACGTTTTAGTTTCTCAAATTTAAAATTCAAATTTTATAAACTACGTCGGATGGAAAAACTTTCTATATGAAGTTTGTACATCTCAAAAAGTTATGAAACTTTGTAGTTGAAAACTTTTTTTATTTGACTTCATCTAGTCATGCGAAACCTACGTTTTAGTTTCTTAAATTTGAAATTCAAATTTTATAAATTACCTCGGATGAAAAAACTTTCTAAACGAAAAGTGTAAATCTCAAAAAGATATGAAAGTTTGTAG
The DNA here is from genome assembly GCA_018135685.1 of Themeda triandra. Lineage (NCBI taxonomy): Eukaryota > Viridiplantae > Streptophyta > Magnoliopsida > Poales > Poaceae > Themeda > Themeda triandra. The sequence goes on from JAENPR010002129.1 coordinate 35,794, forward strand.
TTGACGACTTTTTTGATTTGATATCGTTTAGGGCCTTAAATAAGCAAATTACTTTCGGTTGGGTACAATATATGGGAAACCAAAACTATAGAGACACACGTGTGATGGTGTAGTGCGGTGGTTAAGGGAGGAGCCGCGAGGGTGAGGTCGTGGGTTCGAATCCCGGGTGATGCAAAGTCCGAAAAACGCTTGAAAAAATATGGGTGAATAGAGTGGCGTGGTGGTTGGTAGTGGGCCCTTCCCGGATTTAAAAATTTTTTTCTATTGTTTTTGGATTTTTTCGGATTTTTAAAAAAATGCACTGTAAGAGGCGGTTCGTGTTGAACCGCCCTTTACAAAGGCTCTACACTAGAAAGCGGGGGCATAGGGCGGCTGCCCCAACCGCCCCTACAGAGGCTGGGCAGCCGCCCCTAAGGAGCGTCTGTTACGTAGTGTGTCCAAATTTAGCTCTTGTCAGCTATGCATCATGTGTTGGATCAATTAACATTCAGGTTGTGAGCCTATATATTTTTGCACATCAGAATCGTTGCATGGTGCTTTGAAGGTAGATGATTTACGCATCAGAATTGTTGCATGGTGCTTTGAAGGTAGATGATTTATTAGCACTTATCCTCTCGCAGCACTTTCTGATTAAAAAAACATAATCAAGAAAAAGGCAATAGGTGCAAAGAAAAAAAAAGTCGCACCAAATAAAAAACTTCAAAAGGCAACGAGGTGCTAAAAAAAAGAGCCGCACCAAAAAAAAAAAAGGTAAAAAAAAAACAAATTCAGAAGTGCTTGCATCCTTTCATGTCCCTGTGTAGAGTTGTGTTGTTCCTTGAATTAGGCCTAGGACAATTTTAGACCGACAACATAGACTAGCTTGGGACTACCTTTCAGTTTTGCGATTCTGAATTAAATTATTGCTATTCCTTGCTACTATATTTAACCCTCCCAAGCTCCACATATATATACTTCAGATTGGTACAGAAAAAGATCCTTGCAATCTTGGTGCCACGCCCTCACCTGTATCATGAACCAGCCACCGGTTGTACCATCCACTGCTTGCGTCGGTAAGAACTTGGTAAGAACTCAGTAAGATGTGTGTGAGGGAGTGATTCCACTGATCCATAAAAGTTGATAGGGATTTATTTTTATTTCTAACAATATCAACAACATGTTCCTATTTAAGAGTTGATTGCAGGGAACCATGGAGCAAAATTTTACAAGGATGAACGGAACGAACAAGGATCAGTCATCACATATAGACTTTAATCATCAAGGTAAGAGAGGTAAATTTACCATTCCATCCTATTCTGGACTTTGCGATGGCGAAATATATTTTGATTGGGAGATGGTCGTAGAACAAGAATTTAATTCCCACCTAGTTCTTGGGATAGATAGAGTTAAACATGCTACTAGAGGATTTAAGTATTTTGCTAAATTCTGGTGGCAAGAGCTAGGCAAGTTGCATCAACAACCTCAATCATGGGATAGACTTAAAGAAGCAATGCGCGATAAATTTGTTCCTATTTCTTATAAACATGATTTGCGCAAGAAATTACAGCGCTTAGAGCAGGGTAATATGTCTGTCCAGGAATATTATGATGTGTTTCAAAGGTGTAGAATACGATGTGGGATAGTAGAGGACATGGAAAATAAAATTGTTCACTTTTTTGGTGGTTTGAGACGTGACATACAAGATACTGTTTTTGAAAAAGAGTTTTA
>JAENPR010002129.1:42500-76670 GCA_018135685.1 Themeda triandra
TTGAATCCACACGTCAGCTTGTGCATTATTGAGCTCTAAGTATCCGTACCAAATAAGTAGCTAGTATTGCACATTGAGCTCTAAGCCTCTAACTACATCAGCCTTATTACAGCAGATGTGATCTGCGGCCACACCCATCATGGTGACAATGACACTATTAGACAACTTGAGAAGATGAAACTCTTCTCAGCCACACCCTCACTCACCCTTCCTCACACCCATGCCATCACAAAACACCGGGATTATATACAACAACGTTTCAGGCCTTCAAAATGTCATAAAATGCAGAGGGCCGCTTCCGTTTCTTCAGACACAGCTCCTGCAAGCAGAGGGGACTATTTTTCATTCACATGTTTAATTATTATTGATTTCCCAGAGTTCTACAAGCACAAGATACTCCCTGAGTAAAAGTTCAAGCAAAAACTTTACTCCCTTGCCATTCATGCTTAAATCTAAAGTTCCCTTTTCATAAACAAGTTGTGTAGCTTTTTTTTTTTTTTTTTTAATTTCACTGTGATACTAAATTCTTCTCTATCTTGTAAATCAACCTTTTCATGTTACCATGTATGTATCCAAGGTAGAGAACTTCAAGCAGTGTTAAAAGACAAGTGGCAGCAAGCAAACTCAAACTTAGTGCATATGACCAGATTCTCTGCTGCAACCACAACTACGGAAAGCAAATGATTCGCAAGTTGCAACCACCACTACAGAAAGCAAACTTAAACTTAGTGGATATGACTATATGACCAGTACCTCCACTGCAGAAGCCACCCTCAATAAGCTTGCCTCACCCCATGGACGGCCTATCAATTGCAAACCGATAGGAAGCCCCTGCTTGTCATGACCAACCTGACGAGAGAGCGACATGTCACCAAAGTATAACTTTTCTGCTTTTGATCTATATTAAACCAAAATAATCGGTTTTCTTATACAAGTTGTCTATCAGAAACAACAGCAATGTTATGGACATCAATAATACAAAAGGTTTCAGTAATATTATGGTCAGGCTCTGGACCACAACAGCTAACTATAAGATGAAACATGTACTTGTACGATACATTGATACCACTTACAGGCACACTTATTGCTGGGAGACCAAGAAGGTTCCCTGCTATGACGAATCGCATCAAGTAAGCTGCAATAAAGGGCAATGTTAGAAAAAGGCGTGTGATTTCTCTAGAACAAACAACCATACTTACACTGAGCATCAAATAGGTTATATCAAACCAAAAAGAACATACAATTTTCTTAGTAAACCACTAAAAAATAATAAAGATTATGAGCTTCATTTTCTCTCTAATATAAAAGATGGGCAGCTCTCCTGCATGTTCAGTTAAAAAACAAACAAAGCCTCCCAGTTCCCAGCATAATAGGTATGATTTCCTACACACAATGAAATTAATGAAACAACCCAAGTTCCGTTCTCTTCAAACTGAATGGTTTATCAAGCAAGCCAAAAAAGGAGTAAAAATACAGCCCAAGAGGAACCATGTGTGTTCTCTCTTGTACCAGCTTGCTTGATTGTAAAGAAAAACACAGACTACCTGCCAAACAACGCACATCTTATATCTGGTTTTCAGCACCTTTTCATCAAACATAATAGCATTATGAAAAACATTAAAATTAATATAAACTCTTTTTGGCAAATTTTGATAAATCAAAGAGCTAATTAAGATGCCTAAAATACAATATCCTGCTCACAGTTTACCTGAGACAACGTAATCTGATTCTCCTGACTTCAGAGCACTTGGAGGTATTTTTGGTGCAGTAATGCTGGAAAAAGAGCACAGCTTCTTAGTTATTACAGAAATACAAAGCTTCTTGATGTAGAGTAACCATGCATAATATTAGGTGCACCGTGCACCATCTTTCTAGGGAACATATATATATACTTGTAGAACACGTATGTCACATATTCCTGTCTATTACAAAAAGCGGATGACAAAGATCAATTCGGAGATGGTCTAGAATTATGTGGTTCACTTAGGTTACAACGGTTATCTAACTATTTCTATACCAAACTGACTGTGGCTGAGCTTCCCTAAAGGAACAAAGAGGGAAGAGGAGAGGGGGATGTATATAGTTGAGCATTAACCATCTATGAATAGCACCAAAGTTACTGTTTAGATAAAGATAGTGGAAAACACATTGGGTAGGGGCCTTGGGCCAGCCTGGTCTAACTAATCTCCACCCCCTGCACATTCATTTATTTCCAGATAAGATATAACTCCAAATATCTCTGTTACATTATACTCCATCAATGTTATCAAGTCAGGGCTATGACTCAATTAGGCCGATTAGTTTTCTGGTCGTCCGATTAGTCGTCAGACTAGGAGGTGGACAACTAGAAACGTAATGCAATTGCTGGGCAGCTGGCTGCATCTGCGATAGCTCAAGTCACTTGGGCTCATGTTGTTCAGCCCAATTTGCATCCTTACATGCAGGCACCACTTACATTTATCTTCATGCTTGATTTGTACTCTAGAATATATAGTATATACTAGTATATATTTGGTATATTAGTCCTGAACTCCTGATGTAGGATGACTAGGACAGACCCGGTGACATCAGTCTCATGGCAACTAGGATCGACTAGACGACTTGATAACATTACTCCATTGTTGGGAGATTAAACTTCCTCAGGTTTGACTACTAATATACTCCCTCCATTCCAAAATTTAAGATGCTTTAGCTTTTCTAGATACATTACTTTTGCTATGTATCTAGACAAAGTATATATATCTAAGTACATAGCAAAAGCTATGTAGGTAGAAAACCCCAAACAGTTCATAATTTGGAATGGAGGGGGTATATTATATAAAAAACATTATATAGATTTGTGAGGTGAAAAAAAAAACAGCATTAGATTTTTTGGGTACTTTGAGAAGCTTTTAGAATGTAATACTTTTCATGTGATAGAGAAAACTTCTGCATTTATTACCCAGTTGTCGGAGTTGCTATGACATCGACCTTCTTGAAAGCTTCCATGTGGAAGTGCATTGCCCTCCTCCTATATAAGCCCAACCAAAAGGTACATAAGCGCACGTTTAGCATAATAAATGAAGAAACTAACAATTACAACAAACACAAGTTGCAGGAGCTCCCAGTCGTTATTGCGATAGTAGGTCATCAACAGATACTTGAAAGCTTAGGTTCAATTGCAGAAATCAATTAAGAACTGAATTCATAACCTCTAAGCATGCTCGTGTCAACATGTTCACCTTATACTTTGAGAAGCCACATAATCAGTTGCAGTGAACGACCCAAAAATGCCAAACTTGTTCGAGTATCCAGCGTAAATTCAGTTTTCCTTCTGGAAAAGACAAGGAGAATGAGAACAGTAGTACAAAAAAAGAAAATATTTTGCTTAGGATAGCCCATTCTAACAAATAACTTAAATTTTCAGCATGTTGCAGACCAATAATTTCAAAAAGTGTTTCCCCTTGGAAAAGAATGTCATAAATCCCCTGGGGATAACATTATGGAAATGACATCCATCAAATAGATAGGTACCCTGCAATGTAATGAGGATTCAGGTCACAGAATGATTCTGAGCCAATTGAGACAACATGGGAAGTACGCATCTCTTCAAGCTCTGGTAATATTATCTCTTCTATCTTGAAAGAAGCAAATCAGGATTTGTTAGTTGAGATGTCATAAGAAATAAATGTGCATATACAATATAGACCATGTGATCAGCTCAATATCAGTTATGAGTTAGAGGAACTGCAAAAGAAAGGAACATATACATTTCAAAGTCTGAACTTTGTCATAGCCACTAGTTGAAGTTGATGGCATTGATTGATCTAAAGATAACTTATTTATATTTATATACAACAAAAGCCACATCATAACACGGTGCTTCTGAGAAGAGCTTGTCCATCTTAAGGCGACTGATCTTTTTTTTTCATAAGAAGGCGAATGATCTATTGTAAGTTCTATATCTATAACTAAGAGAAATGCTAATCCTGCATTGTTATCGTCTAAGTCACTGAGATAGAAATGGGCTTACTTGACATCCGAAAGTGCTGCAGAGAAGTTTGAGTGCATCGTCACATGTACTCGATATCTCATGATTAGAAACATCATTAAACCACTACAAAAGCAAATTTCTTTTGAGAATAGGTAGGGACATACCAAACTAACGTTTGAAGTGGACAAACATACCTCTGTATATTTTCCTATTTTAACTGATCCCAGGATATTGCTGTTCTCTGGAGACAACAAATTTGGGACACATAGTGGCGACTGCAAAGAGGGAAGAAATAGAAATGCAGATGCTGTGAACTCAATCAAATGTGATATATTCAGAAAAAAAAAAATGTTATCAAGTTATAAGTCATGCTCGATTTCTGGGGAACAATGGAGAAGGTTATCTAGCCATCTAGCCAAAAACAAAGGTAATTATAACCATACCATTACAAATTTAACGTTTCTAACAAACACCACTACTTCTTACCTAACATGTCCGGTGCCATTACAATTCTCCTAGAGTCAATATGCCACTTTGTATGCCTATGGCATCTTTCGGCCCACGTGCAGTTGCACGGACAACTTTGTATTTCCAGCTGGAAAAAAAATGCCACCTGATATTTCCTCCCTCTCATCTCACAAGCAGGCCCCATGTGTCATCCCCTCCCCCACTCTCCCCAATCCATTTTCTCCTTCCTTGTTCTCTTCCATGGTCATGGTTGATCACCTTCCACCCTCCAGGCCCAGCCATATCACCCTCCACAGACATTGGGAGAATTATAATGGCCCTATTAGGTGAGAAGCAGTGGCGTTCCTACAAACGTTGAATTTGTAATGGCATGGTTGTAATTAACCCCCACCCCCAAAATACATATCCAGATATGGAAAACAACAAAACTTTTCAATTTGATATCATTTCAAAGCAAACTTCCTAAGGTTGATTGGTAATAATCTGACAGCATATAAGGGACATGAAAGGCATACCAGCATTGTTGGTATTTAAAAGGCAGGAAATATTAGAACGTAATATCTTACTGGTTTAAGGGTAAGCTTCTCCATGGGTCTTGAGCCTGCTATTGCAGAATACCTGGAATGCCATATGATTCAGTTAACAAATATCCAGTTTTATCAACAGGATAGTCAAACATAATGGTACCCAGTATCACAAAAAGAAGCATTGTCAAAACTTCTAACTTTCTCAATTAGACAGCTAAACTTAATGAGCTTATGAAGGGGATCTCATGGATGGTATCATATAGCACACCAAGCAGCTTACACAAGTATAGCATCCTCAACTGATGATACAAGAGGAGAAGCAACTCCAACAGTCCCAGAGTCACAAAGTACCCTGCAAACAAGATATCTAATCATACAACAAGAAATTGCAAGACTTTGAACGATTTCAAATGAGATTCAGTATAAGATAACTGCACGTAACAACAAAATAGTCTTAGTTAATTTTTGGACAATACCATGCATAATAAAACAATAAGCTGTTTCAGACCACAGTGGATGCTAGCTTGTGACTAGAGCAGTTTATTTTAGTAATCTTGGAAGGTAGTCCAATCCATATATTCAATTCAATGGAACTTATTTTTATTACCCAGTCATATCTGTCCTCCCATATGTTGTCTTGAAACCAACAATACCACAAAGTGCAGACGGAATTCTAACTGAACCTGTTGTAGATAAAGGTACCGATCAGAGACAGGCTAGAGATAGGAATCTGTGACAATTAATATCAGGCTTCTATATGTACAAACCTCCACCATCTGTTCCAATTGCTACTGAGCATAATCCTGATGATACTAATGCAGCAGGCCCAGATGAAGAACCACCAGTATATCTATCAACCGAATGTGGATTTCTTGCTGTCCTGAAAGAGACGTTAAGGAAAAGTGAAGATTAAGTGACAAACATAACAGAAGAAGAACTGAAGAACAAAATGGCAGATGAAAAATATCTTATCGTTCTGATAAATGGCAATTCTGGATTGCCCATTTCTTTTGCGACTTACAGAGTAAGGTTCTTTAATCGATGACACTGCTGAATATCATATTTATGTGCATTCCAGAATTCTGATTTTAAGTTTTAACTAAGATCTACTCAAGGACATGGAGTTTGAGGAAACACTTTTTTTTGGCAATTTTAAGAAAAGAAAGATGATATAGGAAAAGATATGTCATATTCTCTTGTGTTCTGAATTTCTAGAAAAAAAGGAAGAACATTTATTTTATCCATGTATAACTTGACAACATAGCCATATATCCTTTGGCTTCAAATAGAAAAACAACTACATTGTACATAAGGAATGAACACTTTTAACAGACTGAGCAGTTGTGCAACAATTGATCATACCCATAATTTGGATTGTTTCCAGTTACTGCAAGGCCTAGCTCATGCATGTTTGCTTTCCCGATAAAGATGACTCCGCATTTCCGCAACCGAGCCACACAGACTGCATCTTTCTCCACAGTGTGGATTTGGTCAAAGAATGTTGTAGCACCTGCCATCCAATGAAAACATGATATGGATCGTACTTCTTGAACAGTGATACAAAAAAACATGGAAGCTGTCAATTAAACTAACCCTTTGTTGGATACGGGAAGCAGTCAATGTCATCCTTAATGGCAACGAAGACCCCATCTAAAATGGATATTGGATTTCCTGGGCACAAGTAGCAATACATATCAGATGATGTTTTAAAAATGGAATTTCTACTTGAAGCCAAAATTCAAAGAAAAGAATATCTGTACAATCATAAAGTGTCAACTGTTAATAAATAAGAACATGGGTGGCTAAGTTGTGGCCAACCTTGCTGAAATCTCTCTGTGGAAGCCTCAGCTTGCTTCTTAAGGTCATCTGCATTAAAATAGATCAACATTGGCATTGGGGGCTTCTTGTTGTTCCACTCTTCGACGCCTGCAATAACATACTCGGCAACCTATCCCATGGATGAGAGTTAAAACATCAAATTAAGATGCAGGAAGGCAAGCAAGCAACATTCTGTCCAATAATCCACTTACAGCTGAAGGAGTCGTGATCCCCGAGCGGTATGCATGTGCAAAGTCACGGATCTTCCAGTAAAGGAAAGGGGGATTCTCCTCGGTTCTCCACGAATTGACGGATCATACTGTGGAAGGCACTGCAGTGCTTCTTGGACTCTTTCCACCGGGTCCCTATCTTCATCTACGAGCACAACTTCTGGCTCTGGGTCTGAATAATTGGGGACAGCAACACCAGAATTGACAATACATTGAGTAAGATGACACTTGTAGGAATAGACCAACCCAGAAAATGTGCCAAAAGCTGCTTTATCAAAATGATCATCCAGGAAACTGTGTTCAGCAAATTTCATGCGCTTTTTTTTTTTTTTTTTTTTTTTTTAAGATCCGGAGCAGTTCCGGCTTATATTAATAAGGAGAAGTGAGAATTACATGCGCAAGCTGCGCAAAACAACCTCCTAGTTTGACAGACCGTCAAGCTAGGTGTGGAAGACTAAACAGACTACTCACGTTCTAAAAACAACCGACGTGCATCTTCTAGCTGCACTATCATGGGTCCTCCCACATGTCTGTCCCTAAACCCGCTGCAATTTCGGCTAGGGCCCTGCAAAGCTCTTTGTTGTCGAGCTTCGCCGCAGTCCGCAATGCCTTGACCGCTTTGTTAGGAAGCTCCTGTCCATAGCTGTCAATGTACTCGGTGACTGCTGCATCCGTCGCCGACGACTTGCCATCGATGAACTCCAGGTCACGCATGAGCCGGAGCTGGGCACGCTGTGCCACCGGCGTGGAGGAAGGACGAGCGGCCAGACGCAGGCTGGAGCGGGTGGGGGCTAGTGTCCTTCTAGCTCCTTCCTCGGTCCTCGGCCTACCGGCTCGTTTTGGAGGCGGGGCCGGTCTTGGAAGCAGCGGCTCCGGAGCCTTCGGGAACATTTTCCTGCAGAAGGCGGCGCAAGCACCGTCATCCTCTGTCTCCGTGCCTCCATCAGCTTCCTCGGCTCCCAGACCGTCCTCCTCTGTGGCGTCGACCACCTGCGCGTCGAGCTCCTCGGCCGCCGTTGCGTCCGTTGCCGGGACCTCCGGTGGAAGGTCCGCTCCGTGTGTTGCTTTGTTTCGGCGGGCGTAGACGAGCAGCGGCTTAGCCCGCTCAGGCCCCCTCGGCACGCCGTCCTGTCCGCATGCCCCCACGGCGGCGCGCTAGGGCGGAAGTCGAACGCGGGAGGGGCTCCTCCATGGCCGGGTCCTCTCCGGCGAGTGGCACCAGCGGGGCGGCCACCGCTCGGGTCGGCCCCTCCGGGACGGCTCCGGGTCGGTCCACCGGACGTGGCTGGTCGCGTGTTGTCGATCGGCGGCAGCGGGCCTTCAAGAATTGTGGCCCAGGCAACATCCATCCAGGTGGCCACCGGATCAGTAGAGGGTGACCCGAGGCCCGGGCCCTCGACTGGAGGCTCGGTCACTTGCTTGGTGGTGCCCGCCTCCTGCCTCTGCTTCCGCCTGCGGCGCCGGCGCCGACGCGAGCGATGACCACGGCCACGTTGAGAGTGGCCGGTGTCAGCCGAGCCACCAGCCCCAGTGGGAGCGTGCCCGCCGCTCACGGTGCTAGGCCGAGCGGCGCGCTTGGCGGCGTTGTCGCGCCACGGCCTCTTGCAATCCCGCGTGAAGTGGCCAAGGCCGTAGCAACGAAGGCACCGCGATGGGAGGTTGCAGGTGGTGACGCGATGCCCCCTCGCTAGGCACCTGAAGCAACGGCCATCAGCGTAAGCCGGGAACTGCCGTGGGCTGGTGTGTCCCCCAGCGTTCGCCGCATGGCGCTGCCGCGGACGTGGCCGCGGCGCCTGCGAAGGCGGGGCAGGGCGCTGTGGGAGCACACGCTGCCACCCATCGTCGTCCGGGGCGGTCGCACGACGCGCCGACCCAAGCCGCTGGTGGACGGGCACTCGCTCCTGCGCCGTGCCACTGGCCGGGAGCCCGTCGCGTCCGCGCCGGCCGAGGCGTAGCCGGGCCGGGACACGTCCCTCGACCGGCCGGACAGGGATACCGCAGATCAGCTGAGGTCGCGGGCGGCCGCGCTTCCTCTGTCTTCGTCGGGAGCCTGACCTCCTGGCGGCGGCCCCGCCGCGATCCGGAAACGAGCCTGCCGGTGGCCGCTGAGGTGCAGCCGCAGGCCTCGGTGGGCGGCGGGCAGCCTCCAAGAATGACGTGGGTTGCTCGTCGTCGGAGGCGGCGGCGTCGTCGTCCGCCCACCGCCAGTGCTTGTCTAAGCCTAAGTGAGGTTTTAAGGTTCTGTTCTAAAGGCCTAAGCCTCTTGGTGTAGACCAAGGGAAGTAGCCTTGCTTTACTGACGGATCATGTCAAAATGGTGGGGGTTTGGTTAGATGTTCAGAATGCAGTACTATTATGTACAAGTTTTTTAAAAAAATATTTATTTATTATTTTTGAAAATGTATTATGTGAAAGTCAAGTTAATCATGTGAGAAGAAAGGTAAAGTCAACTGACAATTCAATCTGAGCAGGCGTGAACCAACAGTGGAAGAAAGCACATTCAGCAGGAAACGAAATCGAGGATCCTAATCCTACCTTGCGGTGGGAACTCCGGGTAGTACATGGGGCGCTCGGGGATCACCGTCTGCTGCAGTATCTGAACGAATCATACAGAGGAGGCACGCGGCACACAAAGAATTATGAGTAATGGGCATGGAGTCGACGACGAGGCGAACAAGGGGATAAGGAGTCAGGGGACGGGGGAACCACAACCTACCTGCGGTATGTTGTTCTGCGACTTGACGACGGAGGTGATGAGCGGTCCGAGCAGGGACGACTCCATGAGCCAGAGGAAGGCCCTGAGGGAGAACCCGGTGAGGTGCGGCGCCTGCATCGTGGGCGGCTTGTACCTGACGGCGGCGATGTCCACCTCCTCCACCGGCGGCATGGCGCGCGGGGCGGACCCGGACCTCTTCCCCCTCCCCGTGGAATTCGATCCGCCCATTATCGATGCCGCTGTAGCAGCTGAGCAGAGGCAGAGCAGCAGGAAGGGGAGAATGAACGGAGAATAATTGAATGGGGGCGGCCGGGGTTTAATGCGTTGCCCTGGTGGGCGGAGGCGACAAGGTCTGGCTGGCAGAGCAGCACAGCAGGCAGGACACAGGACAGCAGGACTGCAAGAGCTAGACGACGATGGCGTGGCGTGGGGGACGGGGTGGCGGGCACCCCTACCAGTTCGGTTTTCTGCTTTGCTTTCATCATCTCATCTTCCAGAAGAGCTTCTGCTGACCATTGCAGGAGAGGAGATTGATGGCGACCCGATTGGATGGATCGTCATCGCTTCGTTCGTCAAACTCTGCCAAAAAAAAAAGTGCATTTTGAAATATTGCACAATGTTGTTGATATCGACGTTTTGATTGACCTTATCAAAAGGAACAAGTCAGCAACAAGACATCTTAACTTGCGTGCTCTTCTCTTATTGCAATGGAAGCCGGATACAGATTTTTTTCGAGAGAAAGAAAAAAAAAACCATCTTAACTAGCGTAATGAAAAAGATAAGACAAGCCATGTCGCAATGCATGTACAAATGTTGACAACGGGTTAAAACAATTCCACTTACAAACTTACATCAATGCTTATCTTTTTAACCTGCTGATTTTAGTGCAACATATAGAAGCTTGATGTTAGCTCAACATATACAAGGCAGTTGTAGCATTTTTTTTTTAAAAAAAAATAGTGGGCACTTCTCAGATTGTCCACTCCAACTATATGGAGGTTGTAAAATTATGAGTAACATGAGTAATGCGGGATTTAATGCTAATTTAGCTGTTGTATTATATGATGAATGCAACATCATTTGGAGAGTATATAAGCCGGAAAGCAACCTAGGTGGCACATGACTTACCTAGACGAGTGATGCGAAAATTCTATCCTGGGCGATGATATCATCCCCTACTTTTCTTATTGATATGTTGTCAAATGACGTACCTATTTGTGGTTTCTAAAAAAACACAATCCTACATGCACATAGTCATTCATTAGTTCTAGTATGTTTATGTACTCATTTTAAGTTGCTATGGATTTACTACGTGTGTTTTAAAAGCATGTGTTTAATAATAGGATTAACTTCACTTTTGACCTCTCAACTATTGTGTTGGTCTAATTCACAAAAAAAAAAACACTATTGTGTTGGTTTAGTTTTAACTCTCAACTACACAACCATCTAGTACCGGTACCTTAACTAAAAAAACGTTCACTTTTGGCACATGGAGGGGGCAAAGCTGTTTTGACCGACACTAAGCGGTTTTGACCATGTGGGGTCCGCGCATCAACCACTCATGACCTCCCTCTCCATCTGCACAGAAGCCTAATAGGCAACGGGCCGGGAAGGCACGCGGACCCTACGGGTCGTGCTACTAGGCACGTGGGCTTGGCCTTCGGCACTATGGGCCGTTTTTTGTGCTGGACCGGCCTGTGAAGCATGGCAAAAAAACCAGGGCGTGTCGGCCCACGGCCCATTGCATGTGACAGAGGGAAAGGAGAGGCCAGCACCAGCGCATCACAGAGACAACCAGGGAAGGTGCCGCCAATGGCCGTTGTGCTCGCGGTCGAGGGGATCGACGCCGACACACTTGCCCCCGCCGAGCTTGACACCGGATCTGGAGGAGGAATCGAAGCTGGATCGGGAGGAGCTGCTCGACGCCGGCCACTGCGCTCACGCCGTCGCAAGGGAGGGAGGAGCTCGAGGCCGCTCCCATGGTCGAGGGCTCGAGGCCGCGTGGAAGAGGAGCGAGGCGAAGACGCTAAGGTGAGAGGGATGTGAGGCTGCTGGCTGCTCGCGAGCGCGTGGAGGAGGCGAGGTGTGCCGTGCGCGATTGGGCACCGCGTCGGCTAGTGGGGAGAATCAGGAGAAAGGGTAGTGTTAGGAGGGGAGAGTGGAGACACGGCCCTTTGTTGCTGTTGGGCCTTTTGTTGGCCCGTTGGGCCATTGACATTTTGCTGTTGTTGGGCCATTGACATTTTTTGTTGTTGGGCCATTTGTTACTTACTTTGTATTTGATTATCGGGCCTCACCGCGCCTTTGTCATTTTTACGGGTTGTGCCATGCTAGCCCACGGACTCGAGCTGCGGCCCAAGGACGGCCTGCTCTCCGTGCCGGGCTAGCCCGGGCTCGCTGATCACCGGGCCGGGCTGTGCTTGGGCCGAGCCAAAATCACGAGCCTCGTGCCGGGCTCACGGGCCAGGCCTCATGCCCAACTTTAGATGTTGCTCGCACTCAAAGTAGAAAAAACTCTAAACCCTAAACCTCCGGCTTATATTTTTATAAATAACTAATTGCAAATCTAGCATTTGTTGTAAAAACATTTTTTGTAGTACTATTATTGGAAGGCCGAAAATAGCTAGATTCCTATTGGCAGCTGGCTGGCCGACAGATGCATGAACCACTTGCCTCGTTGCCTGACCTAAATTGACTCGTTGTGATCGTAATATCACTTTTGCTCGCTCTAGTTCTAGCTGATCGATCTCATCTCATATTTGAAGGTAGCCGGCCGTGCGGTAGCGCCCGACTGATGCATCGATCGTCATTGATGGCTGCAACGCCAGTGGAGCACGCTTCATTGTGGGAGGTGAATGCAGCGGCGGCAGGATCGTTTTCTCGATCGGCAGGATCGTTTTCTCGATCACGCCGGCAGATTTGTCGAATCGCTAGCTGAGTCATTCCTTACCTCGGTAACATGCAGCAGATTAAAGCCCTGTTTCATGCGCCCCCTATTTACTGCACCGCCGCACGGTTTCCTGCGCGCCTCTTCCCAACGCGCCGTTGCCTGCGCCCGCGAATCAGCTCTCGAGCTGGCCACGCCACTTCCTCCCGCCAATCAGCAGCTCTCGCTCTACCCACGCCACCATCACATTTTCACAGTCGCCCCCAGACGACAGACGCTCTCCTTCTCGTTTTCTTCTCCTCCTTCTCCCATCCCTCGATCTCTTTCTTCTTTCTTCTCTGCTGGTCTCATCCAGGTCCGCCAGTTGTCCTCCCTCACCTCCCCAGCACGCCATGGCCGACCGCAAGTGGACCGATGGAGAGACGCGAGCTCTCATCGATGCATGGAGGCCGCTGCGCAGCCGCAGACGCGATGGCGTAATCGACGTGTGGGTGCCGGCGAGCCAGCGCAAACGCGCGCGCCGCACCCGCGATCTTGTCACCGCCGACTGGCGGGGCGTGGCCACGGCCGTGAAAGAGTTCCGCACCGCCAACAACCTCTACCCCAGCGAGCTCCGAACGCACAGGCACTGCCAGAGGAAAGTGGAGCGGCTCAGGAGTCAGTTCGGGGATCAGCAGCTTGCCACACCTGGCTTCGTGCCCGTCCTCTACAACAACACCGTGGGCGGGCGCCGGCTGCGCGTGCTGGTTAATGCGGCCGTGGAGGCCCATGGTCGGGACGAGCGCAGTGGTGGTGCTGCCGGAGGACAAGCTCGCGGCGGCTCAGCAGTGGCGGAGGACGGTGCTGCGCCGGCAGAGGTGGGTGTCCCCGTGGGCGCTGCCACCGAGAACGCGAACACCAACATGGCCGTGGAGATGGAGGTGGAGGTGGAGGAGGTGGCGCAGGTGGAGGATGCCGCTGCAACGGACTTCATGGAGGCCCCGATTCCCAAGAAGCGGAGGACTGGTGCCTCCACCTCTGCTGGAGGTGGGGACGCGCAAGCGCCCTCCGTCAAGGAGGAGCTGGTGCGCGAGGGCGAGGCCAACGCGCGCCGCCCTCGTGCAAACGAGGGACGCGCGCCAGCCGGCGGTTTCGGGGCCACCGTGGAGGAAGTGGCTGCTGGGCTTCTGGGTAAGGCCGTTGCCGCGGTGTCCAATGACGCCGCCGCAGTGGTGGCGAATCTTTCTGAGATGTACAAGGAGGTGGTGATGAAGACGATCGAGCTCCAGGGGCAGATCGTCGCAGTGGCTGCTGTTAGGATGATCTCAATCCCGAGTTGGGCCCAACGGCCCAACTCGGCCCTGTAACCTCACGCGCGATCGGGGGCGCCCAAACCGCATCTATTAGGCTGGAGGGCCCCGTCACCCCGCGGCAAATTGTATATAAAGAGGTGGGCGCCGGCGGCTCTCAGTACGAGGTTCACCGCGAGCCGCCACACCCACCGACAACCCTAATCCGATCCCAGGGGCGCAGCCAGTGACGGGAAGCTTCTCCGCCGCCGCCACTGCACCACGCCACGCCAGCCACTTCTTCCCCGATGACATTCCTCCCTTCTCCCTCGACACGATGGCCGAGGGAAGCAGCGCCGCCGGATCCTCCTCCACCGCCCCTTTGAAACCCTCTGGTAAAATCTATCCCTCTCTTCCTCTGCGTCTCTCTCCTTCTCTGCCTATCTATTGCAAAGGATTGTACCCGCTAGATCTCACTGCTAGTGATCCTATGGACCTAACAGCTGCGACTACAGTTGGTGCCTCCGTGCCGGAGCCAGATGCCGCCCGTGCATAGCTGCCTGTCGTGGGCGCGCGTCTGGCCCGGGCATGCTATGGAAGTTCTGTGATCACAGCATTTTGTTTCTTTTGTCTCGTTTGGCTGCATTGTGATCCTTATGGGTTAATGTATGACCGGGATTTGCTAGGTTGATGATGAACAAGGAGTTGCCTAATTAGCTTTTTAGGTTCGGTTTCTGTTTATGTACTTGTATGAAGTATGAACCACTATTTGCTGTTTCTTATTACTCCGTGTGTTGTTATGCATGAAGCACGAGTACCTCCCCGAGGACCTTCAGGTTCATGCCTGTTCGTTCCTTTCCCCTGATCTCTGGATCTCTCGATTCATATTTGAGTTATATATGGTTGTCATCAAATGTGGATTATATCCTTTGATCCTAATCTTGTGTTGCATGGGTGGGCCAATCGGTTTGCTTGCTTGTTTCAGATGAGCAGCAGCAACTGCAACGGGAAGGGTAACGCCTTCATGCAGGAGACTGGCATCGAGCAGCAGATGGTAAGGCCTCGGTTATGAGTATGTCATTGTGCAGAGTTTTACAGTCTCTTTGGAAGTTTTGTTAGAGATACTTTTTTACCCAGTTCTTTGTTGCTTGCCACAGATCTTGCAGATAACCCCGTGGAGCTCGGGTGTGCAAAGATCCAAATCACCAAGGACGCTGATGGAGACACACCTGCCCTCCTATACCCGTTGCTTGAAGGTTTGTTTTTTCTGTATTCTAATCCCTGTCCACGTATGTGCAGTTTTCCATGCCAATAGATGATTGAAGTGTACAGAATGAATTTTCACTATGTCAAATTATCAATCTTCAAGTTGGTATGACCGTTTATCTTCACTGATCTCCTACACCAGTAATCATGTTGCTGATGTATTGCTCATTTAACATGCATGTGTATTCCAGGGTGCAAATATACTTGTTGATAACAAAGGTTTGCATTAAGTTTGTTGATTACAGAGGTCTGAGTTAAATTTTATCCTTGCCTCCATGAATCGGTGTTGTTCTTGCTGGAGTTTTCCTGTACTCTTAGTTCAAAAGGTAGGGGTGTGAATTGGTCCTCCTAATAAGGTCTCAGCCAAAATGAATTGTTAGTTTTAGCTCACATGGAAAAAATCGATTTTTTTCACCTACAACAAAGTTCCTGGGTTCTTTTTCACCTGTACCGTCTACACATGGTAAGCGTTGAAAAGAAGCTTTCTGCAGAAAGGGGTCTCAAACATGAACTTTTTAATAAATTATGACATTGGAGCATGGGTTCTGTTGTTCAACACTTGACTCTTATTTTCAGGCTATAACAAGGAACATTCTCTTGGCTAGGTACAAGGAAATGCAAAAACTAATTTTTTTGATGGATCTATGGATGGCTATACTGTTGCATTTGGGATCAGAAATGTGACAAACATTGAGAAAGCTCTATCAGAAGCTTACAGGTTGGCTAATTTCTTTAGAAATTCCAAAGAAAAAACTATTAGTGCTCATGTCCATCAGTATGCTGTGGCGATTTCTTTCTATTTCTTTCATATTTTGGATGTTTGGAAACTTTTATCCATTCTCAGCTAGATTATTTAGCACTGATGAGACCTAACTGACAGCAATGATTTTTGGATGGATCTTCACAGTGTTTTCTGTTTCTGGGTTTTTAGGTAACGGAAACATTGAGGCGGAGGGAGGAGACCGGGAGCACTGAAGCGATCCTGTGAGAGATCACAACTCATCTTTTATTTCGGCAGAATTTTGGAAGTAGAATTAAGAAAATGAGCAAACAAGATCTCATTGTCATTTCATCTTGCCGTCAGTCAATCTGAATAGACAACAAGATCTCTGATGGTACATATACTGATGTATCTGCCCATTTTCCAATTGGATGCAGACAATGATCGGGATCAACTTCCTATCCAAGAGGATGTACCTTGAAGACCGTGCTCAGTTTTTGCAGGTCCAGTGGGAAAATATGGTCCTAAATTGGATAATGGTTATCTTTTGCTTGTTACCCGGTATATCTGTTGCACTGTGATCCTTGTTTTATGATCAACCTGTGTCTGTCCAAATGGAAATTAAAATCGGTAGTAGTAGAGACTTGGCTAGAAATAATCCTTGGTTCTCTGTTCAGCATGTTTGGCCAAACTGGGTAAGGCCGAACTTGGGTAGTTGCATGACAATAGCCATGCTTCTTTCTGAAGTATATTGATGCATTGACATTATTAGATGGTTGGGTAGTGGCTAATGGCACCATCTGTTAGGGGCTAGCAGCCCAGGCACCATCTGTTAGGGGCTAGCAGCCCAGGCACCATCTGTTAGGGGATAATTGCCATGAATTAGCCCTTTGTCAGATGTATTTGTTGTGAGCCTCATAACTTACTGTTAGGGCCACATCAACTGACCGCTTAGGCCACATTATCATTTCTGGTTTTTTTACTCAAAAGTAATGTAATCTCCTTTGGTCAGAACTTTTGGCTGTCATAGAAAACCATCCAAATCAGCACCATATATTTTCGCATATAAAATAAATATTTTCGCCATGTTTGCTGTAAAATTGTGTCTTAGCCAAATCTCAGGATATCTAACTGACACTTGTTGTTCTGTACAAGGATGAGCTATTAGGTTTGTTTCAAAAAAGTTGTGCCAAGCTGTCCAGTTTGAGGGCTTCCCTTTATTGGCAGTGAAGATGTAAATTTGTAGCTACATTTTGTTCAGCAGTCGGTGCTATCTATTTTGGATCCTTTTGATTTAGTGCTAATTTTCTTAACAAATGGTTTGTTGTCATCTATCAAGCACACATATCCTTCCATTCAGTATGCCTGTTGAAAAAATTTTGCTCTTGGATTGGCCGCAGACAGGTATGTCTTTGGCACTTTGCTTCTTTGTGGTCCATATCATAGTACGTGATCATTGTGTCTAAACTGGTAAAGTGATGGATGTTGTGGCATCTAGTTTTGACCTGAACTAATCATTAACAATATCTCATCGCTAGGACAGATGAGATGTCGTTTCGCAAAAAAAAGATGAGATGTCAGTTTGCTTGGGATGAGTTAATATGTGCTGCAATATGCGTGGTGTGGCTGTGTGGGAATGAAAATGGGATTTACAGCTAGAAGTTGGGGATTGCCATGGTAGGTTGTTGTGCCTTAACCATTGGGCCCTTGTGCATTACAGTTTTTGGTTCTATTTTGTTCGCCGGTTTTTAACAGGAAAGTCTGAAAGATTAGTAAAGCTTGGCAATCCATCCAACAGCACCAGTCCGAACCCAGTAGCTGAAGATGCCCCAAATGGCCACACTTCAGAGCTGGGGAAATGCTTCCGGAGTTTCCTAATAATGATGCACCGTCGTCAACGGCAAACGATCAGAGATAGCACTGCCTTACCAAATCATGCTTACTATTTGCATCTCTGTTCGGCTTGTGCCAACTTCTGTGCCAGTGTCCTTTTTTTTTCCTTCTGTTATCGTATCAAACTCTGTTATGGCTTAAGTGCTCCTATCAGAACCATGTGTGTAATTCTAAACCCTTATTATATCATACTATAGTTGGTTTTATCTCTATTCATATCTTATGAAAAACTACAATTGGCAAATTTTGTGCGGGAATATCAATAGGGCTTAATGCCTCTAGTAAATGGGATGCAGAAAGAGAGAAAACCGAGAAAAGTGTATGCTCTATTTTTCCTTTTTTATGGATGTGCTGGGAGACAATCAATGGCGTGGGCGCGGTTGCCGCACTGACGATGACTTCCATGGCTCGGTTCCTAAGGCTATGGAGCCTCTTACTAGATGTGGAGCTAGATGTTAGGACTGCGGACAAAGTCGTCTGGAAGTGGACGGCGGACGGGTGGTACTCGGGCTCTTCTGCCTACCATTCCTTCTTCGTCGGTAGGTGACTTTGCGTGGCGCCGAGGAGCTATGGGCGGTGTAATGCCCCCGAAGGTGAAATTCTTCTTTTGGTTGGGCCTACAAGGACGACTTTGGACAGCTAAACATCACAAGCGTCATGGCCTCCAGCCCAACAATGACCGCGGCCTCTCCGCACAGGAGCCAAAACACGCCGATCACCTGCTCTGTTCGTTCGTCTTCACGAGGGAAGACCGGCACCGTCTACTGGCGTGAGTGGGCCTCCCAAAGCTTTGCCCATCGCCAGTGACCGATTGGTTGAATAGTGGTTGCAGAACAGACGCCTGATCTCGGCGCCCCTTAGATGAAGCTTCGACTCCCTCGTTTTGCTAGTCTATTGAACGATTTGGAAGAAACGCAATAGCCAATAGAAGAATGTTTGACAACATCGCCTCTACGCTCATTGCAATTCTGGAATGCATCACCGAGGAGGTTCAAGAGTGGTCCGCGACCGGCTTCAGAGCCAGCGCGACGTTTTCACGGCATAGGGCACCACAACTCCTTTCGGTAGCACAACCAGTTTCCTAGGGTACAACCTTCAAAGCCACGTCGTTGAGCCAACCCTTTGTGTTAGTGTGTCGTTCAATGCCTCTTTGACACCTCGCCATTTGGAACATCAAAATGTAACAAAATATTCTATCTTCTTTTAGTGAGGCACGTGCAGTGCACGTTTTGGAAAAAAATATTCTTTCTCAATTACCCGTTATCAGAAAGTTCGCTCGAAGACGTCTATGGCAATGATGCGATTGATGCCTCAAGTGGCATTCTTGTGGCCCGGAACAACTCTCATTATAGTATGACAATGATGCGATTGATGCCTCAAGTGGCATTCTTGTGGCCCGGAACAACTCTTATTATAGTAGTATATATAAAATAAATATGATATAACTATGTACTCTACGTATACTTACATACTTATAGTGTAGTATGATCGTGTACTTCAGCTATATGCACTTTACGGATCATACACACTAAATCTGATGATATACGTACACATAGGAGTAACTACACTTAGAAGGAAATAATTCTCTATATAAATATAGGATATAGATAATGCAGATGATATCGAATTCTTTTGTACAATGGCGGAGCCATCGCCCGGCCACCCTGTGGCCGGCTGGGCTCATCGCCGAAATTCAAAAAGAAAACTTTTTTATGTCAAAGCTAGAACCTTGTAATTTACTAGCTAAACATTTTTGCATAATAAGAATTGTTCATGCTCTTGCAAACTTCTAGTTCTTCCGCTAACGCTTTTGTACTGTATGCATACTATGTATTTAGCCGAATAGGAAGAGAGAGCATCCTGGATTAGCTAGCTATGCCGAATAGGAAATTAGAGAGCATCTTGGATTTGCCAAAAAAAAAAAATGGTTGGCTTGCCGATAATAAGGAAAACAAATATATTCGAGCCCCCGAGGACGTGCACACGAACGGAAGTCGACGAAGGACTCGTCAAAAAAATCTTACAAATCTTAGATTCTCCAATCTCCATCTCAGTTTTGGTAGGTAAACAAAAGATGCTGCGATCTGCTCGTTAGGAAGAGAGAAGAACTTTTCAGTGCCGGCGGCCGCGGCCCGTCTCATGCAATGGGTTCCCTCCTGCCGTCGCAAGTGCCTCCAGTATGTTCATCGGCCGCCCACGCCGCCGCCACGTATCCTCATTGGATGCTGCTTGCACCCTATGGCCTGGGTCCGCCAATGGGTAGTTCTGGCGAGGACTGGAACATCACCGGCGACGCCAAGACGATGGCGGCCGCTAGCACCTCCAGCGGGCACCGCATCACCGTCTCCGTCCGTCGCGAGGCGTCGTCCCCGGCGCTGTCACACATCTGCCTCTCCCGGCCGCCAATCCGCTCGGCCTATGCCACCGTCGTCGCGGCGCACGGCGGCTCCGTTCTCGTGCTGATTACTTCGAAAGAACACTACATGACACCCACCGCGGTCGACTACTTCGTCTACACCAACGCGGCGGGCGCCGCGGATCCTGGCGCACGGCTGCCGTCCTTGCATCTTCTCCCACCTCGCCCTTCAACGAGTTGGATATTTCCGGACTCACCACAATTGCTGGATGTACGTGCCACCGGCTTTTTGTGCCGCGGCGAGGCCGAGTTCGTGGTGGCGCAGCTCAAGATACCGCCGCCTGATGCGGCGAACGATGACGACGACGCGCAGGCGGAGCTCCTCCTGTTTCGCAACGGCGAGTGGCGTGTCGAGCGGCCGTCCGTCGTCCACTCCCACGGTAGCGACGGGGATTCGTTCCTGGCCAAATGGAAACCTGAGGCCGTCGTGCCCGTCGGCGACGGTGTTCTGTGCTGGGTCGACTTCTCCCACGGCGTCATCTGCTTGTCCGACGTGTTCCATCGGACTAACAACGTGCTGAGGTACGTGCCTTACCCTGCGAAGGCACGGGCGACGGAGCACCATCACCAATGCTTGGTGTGCACCAACACTCGCGGCGAGCTCAAGCTGGTCAGCGTGTCGCCCCGCCGCTGCTCCCACTGCGGGTGTTCGCAGCATGCCACCACCGTCGACACATGGACCCTTGACACGGACGGCATGGTTTGGGTTCTGGAAACGGGAGCAAGCATGGTCGACGACGACGACTCCACCGAGCTCTGGGCGCTAGACAGAACATACTATGCTCGCCAACATCTGGTTTACCCGGTGCCGGTTGCGGGCATGAGCGGCGGCGGCGGACGCTGCACCAGCAACAAGACGAGAATCCCAGAGTGGATCATCAACGGCAAACCATCAGAGATGGCACTTCGATCTCTACCCAAATCGATCATGCTTACTCTTTGCAACTCTGTTCGGCTTGTGCCAACTTTTGCGCCAATGACCTTTCTTTGTCTTCTGTTCCTGGTCGTATCAAGCTCTGTTTTTTTTTTAGATAAAGGAATCAAGCTCTGTTATTGCTTAAGTGCTCTGATCAGAACCTAGCTATGTGTGTAATGCTGAACCTGACCATGTGGCAGAGCAGGGCAGGACAAATGACAGGGATGCAATGCAAGACTGCAAGAGTAAGACGACGACGATGGCGTGGCGTGGCAGGCACACCTCATAGATTCAATCAGACCAGCCCAAGTACCAGCGTTTCTTTGCCTGCTTTATTAGCTCCTGCGTTGCTCTCATCATCTTATCTTTCTGAAGAGCTTCTGCAGACCATTTCAGGAGATTGATTGCGACCCGATTGGAATTTGGGATGGATCGTGTTTTTTTAGGGAAAATTTGGGATGGATCGTCATCGTCTCGTTCGTCAAACCCTGCAGCAATAGTGTTTCGCCGCAAGCAACGTTTTCTATTTATTACTGTAAAATAAACAAAAAAAGGGTGCATTATTCGTCGGCTGAAATATTGCATGACAGTTGTTGAATTGATATCGACATTTTGATTGACCTTATCAACGAAATGAGAAAGATAAGCCACGTCACAATGTGTGAAAACGTTGACAACGGGTTAAACCAATTACCTTTACAAATTTACATCAATGCTTGACGTTAGCTCAACATATAGAAGGTAATCGTCTGATTGTCAATTCTGCAGGCTTCATTGCTAATTCAGCTGCTACAATATACGATGAATGCAACATCATTCGGGGAAGATTTCAGAAGATATCCGTCCTGTATGCAAACAGGAAGGCAACATAGGTGGCACATGAATTAGGTAGGTGAGCGATGCTTATGTATCTAGGACGATGACCCTCTAGTTTAACTATTGATATATTAACCACTAGTGTAACTATTCTCAATTAATAAAGCTCACAATTTATAAAAAAAAAAAACCACATTACGTGTACATACTCCCTCTCCTTCCCATTAAAAGTGTTGTTATTGTGTGTGCACACTTTGACTAGATTTACAGAAAATACTTAAAACATTTATATATTCAAATGATTATATAAAAAAACTAGAATCAAGTATCTATCTAATGATATTAATCGTGTATCATATGTAAACGTGAACGTAATAGAGGTGCACATGCTCTTGCTGCATTTGGTTGTAATCTTGCTATAAGACTTGGGAGAAGGTTCCTTGTGATTTTGAGGAATTGGTGACCTACGATTTAGCTAGATCCAATGAGTAATAAAATATCGAAAAGTTTCAAAAAAAAAAAAAAAATGGGTATCAAAAAGATTAATATTTTTAATATAAATTTAGTCAAAGAAATTTCTCGGGAAGCGAGAACAACATTTTAAATGGGATGAAGGTACTCATTTATAATATGTTTATATAGTCATTTTAAGATGTTCAGAATTTCACTATGTGATTTTTTTTAAAAAACATGTTTAATTTATACATACACAAAGTATATGGTTATATTTATTTTATATAAAATAAATATAACCAAAGATATAGTAGATTCTTTGGTATGCATATGTATATTTAGGGGGTGTGGCATCTGCTCCGCTCCAGTTTTTTCAGCTCACTCCGAACTCCACCATGAGCAGCTCTAAGAGTTTGTGGAGCAGACAGCATCAAGTTTGGCACACGATCCGCTCCAACTCTACGAATGGGTTGTTTTTATGCAAATGGTCCATTATGTCCTTGATTAAATTTTCAAATGATAAAACAATATGGATGTATAATTCAAGTACGAATAATTGTCCCATAAATTGTAGATGATAGAAATTAAACAATCTTTTTTTGCTTGTATGTATGTGAAGGATTGTTGTTTAGTAGATGAATGATGCAAAATATTATAGTTGCAAATAATAATTTAGTTAAAATAATTAACAAGACCTCTTCTGCACATTTACCTTATTTAAGTAAAATAATTTAATAAAAAAACTAAGATGACTGGATGAGTTTTTGGAAACGAGCGATGCCGAAGAGCACCATGTGGCCATGCAGGTGCAGCGGTAGTATAGGGCTCGCTAACAAAAATGGTAGGAGAACCACCGCCAAATCTCCAATATAGAAGAGCCCACCAAGCCCTTGAGTTTTGGTATTCGGTAGGTTAAAAAAACGCGAGATCGATGCGATCTGCTCCCTACGCCATTGCCCACGCCGCCACCGCATATCCTGATCAGTGGATATGATGCTGCTCGCACCCCATGGCGGAGGTTCTGGGAATGCCTGCAACATCACCGGCGACGCCAAGACGATGGCGGCCGCCAGCACCTCCAGCGGCCACCGCATCGTCGTCTCCATCAGTCGGGAGCGGTCCTCCCCGGCGGCGCTGTCACGCATCTGCCTCTGCTTCCGGCCCAATTCCCGGCACACAAATCAGAATGGTTGCCGAACACTATTCCGCCGCGCATTCCACCGTCGTCGCGGCGCACGGCGGCTCCGTTCTCGTGCACATTACTACGACAGAGCACTACATGAAACCCACCGCGTTGGACTACTTCGTTTACACCAACGCGGCGGGCGCCGCACGGCCGCCGTCCTTGCTTCTTCTCCCACCTCGCCCTCCACCGACCGATGCGCGGCACTGCTGGTTGGACGAGTTGCTGGATGTCTATGCCACCGGCTTTCTGTGCCGCGGCGAGGCCGAGTTCGTTGTGGCGCAGCTCAGGATGCACGACGCGCAGGCGGCGGAGCTCCTTCTATTTTGCAACGGCGAGTGGCGTTTCAAGCGGCCGTCCGTCGTCCACTCCCACAGTAGCGACGGGGACCTGCTCATGATGGCCAAAAAGTGGAAGCCTGAGGCCGTCGTGTCCGTCGGCGACCGGGTGCTGTGCTGGGTCCACTTCTCCCACGGCGTCATCTTGTCCGACGTGTTCCAACAGACTGACGTGCTGTGGTACGTGCCTTACCCTGCGGAGGCAGAGGGCCACTGCTTCGTGTGCACCAACGCCCGCGGCGAGCTGAAGCTGGTCAGCGTCTCGCCGCGCTGCTGCTCCCACTGCGGGTGTTCTCAGCACGCCAGTGCCGTCGACACATGGACCCTTGACACGGACGACAAAGCTTGGGTTTTGGAAACGGGGACGACGACAAGCATGGTCGTCGACGATGACTCCACCGAGCTCTGGGCCCTAGAAGAACACTCTCGCCAACATCTGGTTTACCCGGTGACGGTTGCAGGCATGAACGACGGCGGCGGCGGCCATTCATCAGACGATAGCGCTGCACCAGCAACAAGAGCCGACAACCCCAGCCGCGTTCTCTCGATGCCCACCAGGGTGGTTGACAGAGTAGTGCGGCGCAGTCCCCGTATTCTGCACAAGAACATCAAGGACAAGGTGGAATATCCACACATCAGTCTGGACTATGGCCGGCCGCACAAGAGACACAAGACACTCCAGGTGGAGGATGCGCCTTCCAAATGACGCACATGAAGAGTGAGTCATCAACGGAAAACCATCAGAGATAGCACTGGTCTACCCAAATCAAGGTTACTAGTATTTGCATCTCCTTTTTAATGTCTCCTGTTGTCGTATCAAACTCTGTTATCGCTCCTGTGACTCCTGTCAGAACCTATGTGTGAAATGCTGAACCTTTTTTTTATCCCTATTCATATCATTGCTTATGAAAAACACAATTGGCATTTTGTGCTGGAATATCATAGGGCTTAATGCCTCAGGTAAATGGGATGCAGTCAGAGAGAAAATTGAGGAAAGTGGATGCTCTAGTTTTTGTCTTTGATTCCCCGTTCATCAGAAAGTTCCCTCCTAGACGTTTTGACAATTTCGCTTTTGCTGCATTGGGTGGCATTCTTGTGGTCTGGTCTGGAGCAGCCCTCATTTTGCTGGTCAGGTCTGGACAGGCAACGTTTCACGATAACCTGGAAACGTGCACTGAACCAAACCACACCAATTTCCTACAGCATTTGATAGCAGATTATGAAAATTGGTCATTCATTCGGGATATCAAAGATTATGAAAAATAGTTATTCATTCGGATTTCAATTTTAGTTAGATCTTTAAACGACCGCAACAGACCAGGAGGGATTCCAAGACACTCTTGTTTTCAATGAATGATGCCATCGGTGCTTTGGGTCTAGCTAGTTGGGGTAGCTTTAACAGGCAGGTCGTTCACGTCGAATAACATGCAAATGAATCCGCTTCTAGAGCGATTGGATATTTTTTTTATGTCTGTCAGCTGGCTTTATTCAGCTCTTTGCAGATTCATTCGAGGCATCAGACACCATTCTAGAAACATATACCATTGGAGACATACACAACATAAGCCATTAATTCCAGAAACATATACATAGATAAACAGTCAATAGATGGCATGATAGCTGAAGCTGCCATCTACAAGTTTCAGGTAAGAAATCCTAATCCTAGTGTGTTTGTACGTGTGCTCTTACCAAATTTTAATCTTTGTTAAAGGGGAAGAAAAAAATCCTAATCCTAGTTTGTTAAGAAATCCTAATCCTAGTGTGTTTGTATTTGTGTTCTTACCAAATTCTTATGCATTGGCAAGATTATATATATGCGAGACGTCTAAATCAATATTTGAGAGAACAAAGTACAGTTCCTCTACTTTGTGCCTCTATGTTTTTCTATTTTAATCATTGTGTTCATCGTAAGAGATGGAGAGAGAAAAGTCATAATGGCTGGCGGCGTGTTTCACAACAGCAGCGAAGGCGCCCCCGCCCATCCTGTACAAAGGGTTCCCTCCCGTCGTTGCAACTGCCTTCGGTTTGTTCATCTGTCGCCCGCGCCACCGCCACGTATCCTCAGTGGATGCTGCTCGCACCCTACGGCGGAGGTTATGGCAAGAATTGCAACATCACCGGCGACACCAAGACGATGGCGGCCGCCAGCACCTCCAGCGGCCACCGCATCGTCGTCTCCGTCTGGCGCGAGACATCGTTGTCCCGGGCGCTGTCACGTATATGCCTCTGCTTCCAGCCCGGTACAGAAACCAGAATTGGCGGCACAGAAATCACAATGGCGTCAAATTCAATGGCATCGGCCTATTCCACCGTCGTCGGGGCGCACGGCGGCTCCGTTCTCGTGCAGATTACTTCGACAGAAGACTACTTCAAACCCGCCACCACGTACGACTACTTCGTTTACACCAACGCGGCGGATCCCGCACGGCGGCCGCCGTGCTTGCATCTTCTCCCACCTCCCCCTCCAACGACCGAGAGGCGGCGGCCGTGGTGCGACTGGCCGGACTCGTTGCTGGATGTGTGTGCCACCGGCTTTCTTTACCGCGGCGAGGACGAGTTCGTGGTGGCGCAGCTCAAGATGCCGATGCCGTCGGAGGCCAAGGACGACGCCGCGGAGGCAATAACGCGCCTGCCGATGGCGGCAGAGGCGGAGCTCCTCCTGTTTCGCAACGGAAAGTGGAGTGTCAAGCGGCCGTTCGTCGTCCACCGCCACGGTAGCGACGGGGACCTGCTCCTGGCCAAGTGGTGGCCTCAGGCTGTCGTCTCCGTCGGCGACGGGGCCCTGTGCTGGGTCAACTTCTACCACGGCGCCATCCTCTCCGACGTGCTCCATCAGACTGACGTGCTGTGGTTCGTGCCTTATCCTGCGGAGGCACGGTCGGGGAGCCACGGGTGACGGTGAAGCAATGCGTGTGCACCAACTCTCGCGGCGAGCTGAAGCTGGCCAGCTTCTCGTCCCGCCGCTGCTCACTGCGGGTGCTCTCAGCATGCCACTGCCGTCGACACATGGACCTTGACACGGACGCCAAGGCTTGGGTTTTGGAAACGGGAACGGCAAGAAGCATGGTCGACGATGACTACTCCACCGAGCTCTGGGCTCTAGAAACATTAGCTCGCCACCATCTGGTTTGCCCGGTACCGGTTGCGGCCATGTTTGGGCAGCGCTGGCCATGTGGTTTCAGACCAGAGCGCTTCACCAACAACCACCACCATGGAGGAAGAGGATGAGGAGAACATGGCAGCACGTAGAAAACGGAAGAAGCGACGACATTGTTAGTACGCACGGCCCGTCGAAGCGACCGTAATCAGGCAGAGTGGGTGTGGGCCTCTGGCCGCATGAATTTTTTTTAGCTTGGATGGCAGTACTTCTATCCCGTGCGGCTAGTGCAACTAGATTACTAGACCAAATGGATGGCGTATTTTCCTTTTATGCAGTACGGACATGGACATGAATTTCAATTTAATGAACATAAACGAAAGCTATGGAGTGATCCACTCCAATATATAAAAAAAATGGCACGAGAATGAAGATATCAATCAGTTGTCATTGTACCATATTTGCTATGGTCAAAACTATAAGATGTTTTGGCTTTTCTAAGTAGTGTACATAGCAAAAGCAACATACCTAGAAACAACAAAATGTCCATACCTAGCGCAAAAACCATTAGAAAAGCTATTATAGACTATTTGGAGAAGGACAACATTTGAGGTTGGAGAGAATTATTTCCTTCACTCTAAAAAAAGGTTTGGCTTACTTTTTTTTTGTCCTCTATTTTTGAACTTACCTGAAAGTTATCGTTAGTTACTTATATATATGGCCCTTAGTTTTGGGACATAACGGTATTAAGTCAAGAGTAAAATGACAATTTTTTTCCCTAAGTGAAAAATGAATCAGTGCATAGTTCATTTTATAATATTGGGGAATATTTCGTATAGTTTAAACACATACAACTATAAGAAATATTTCATGCAATTATAACAACCTAAAACCACCGCATAAAATTCCTCAAAACTAAACACAGACAAACTAAACTCTGCACTCATTCATTTCCCCCTATGAGCAAAATTGTCATATTTCACCCTTGATTAAAAACCTTTAGAGCAACTCCATTAGATGTTCTATCCTTTTCATGTATGCTATTTTTAGATTTTCTTGTGCAAAAGTTAAGCTCCCGGAGCTCTGCTATGTTGTTTTGTAAAATAACAAGTTTGCTAGTCTTGAAATGTCACATGCTAAATATACCTTGCATGTGACCCTTGCTATCTACATTTGCCATACTAGAAAGGTTGTTGGAGTTTGTGTTTTTACAAAGTCTTCTGCATTTTATAGGTTAACTAGATCTTAAGTTTAGTTATCTATTTTTACCATCTCTCTTGGAGTTGCTCTAAGACCTAACGAACAGAAGGGCCATATAAATAACTAAAGATATCTTTCAACTCAAATAGGTAAGTTCAAAAAAGTAAAAAGAGTCAAGGAAATAAGTGGAACTTTTTCAGGGTTAAGAAAATTATTCTCTTTTAAGGGTGATATTTGTTCTATTAAGTCTTGATCTATTATAGTTTAACAATTAAACTATACCAAACCCCGGAGGATGCTCTCACGTGTTGAAAAAGGGTCGCCCTTCAGGAAGCTTTGTCAATTTACGACGTTTACTAGTAAATAAAGAGACCGTACTGTCGCCGGGATCAAGTAAGCCCAACTGATCAACCTCTATTAGTAAAGTATAGAAGTCTTAAATTGAATTTTTATTCTGTAATGGAAAAACTATAAGCATCCTAAATTATAAAATCAAATGTATTTAGACCATGATGCTAAATAAAATTTTAAAAATACAAATCGACTGAATTAAAATTATGCGTCGAACATTGGAAAAGAAAAAAATAATAGAAAATAACATTAATATTGTTACATGGGCTGGTGGGCTGGCCAATCTTCTGTTCGAGTCGGCCATGAGCCCATCTCTGTTTCCCTAAAAAAAAAATCAGCCCATCCCTGTCCACGACTCCCCGTCAGCTCCCCTTCTTCCACCTCGTGCTCCCGTCCCTCTCTCCGAAGCGAAGGGCGAATCCGCGGCGGCGCCCGCAGCAGCAGCGGCGGACGGCGGACCACGCCACCTCGGCGACAGTAAGCGAGGGAGCGATTCGATCCGGATCCGGGTCCGGGTCGACCAGGAATCGGCATGGACGGCGGCGAGCACGAGGCGGAGGAGTCCTCCTCTCAGCGCCGGGAGCGCCTCCTCGCCCTCCGCTCCGCCGCAAACGCGTCGCCGGCGGGGGCTCCTCCACCGGCGCCCGGGGGGGGCCTCCTCCCGGACCCTGACCTTCCGGGGGACCAGCCCGCGTCCGTGTGCCCGCCCCCGCCCCAGCGGTTCGACTACTACACCAACCCCGCCGCCGCCTTCACTTCCAACCACTCCGGCGGCGCCGCAAATCCCACGTGGTCTCACAAGCGCAAGGGCCCTCCCGCCGTCTACGCCCCGCCTCCGCCGGCTTACGGTCCGTACTACCCTACTACACTCACCTACTTGCTTATGCTACTCTTCTCTTCTCCTGCTAATGTCGGTTGCCAGATTAGGGTTGCATATCCTGCACAATTCAGTTCCCATGCTTATAATTGAATCTGAACCTTAACTAAATCCTCTTTCTGATTTCTAGTATTGAACTAATATGCAGCCGTAGTTACATTTTGCCATACTCAATCGAATCTAAGCCTTAACAAAAACACTCCCTACTACAAGTATAAAACAGGTATCAACCTATAGGGCATAGGGCATAATTCAGACTTACTGGGAACTTGGTTATACAGTTCAAATCATACCTGGTTTGCATTTTTAAGAGGCAGGCTTAGTTTTCAGTTTACAGTCCACATGATTCTTCTGAGGTTTGCACATTCTTAGACAGCAACTTAACATTAGGGTGTTCTTCTATAGTTGGGCATTCAGCCTATGTGTTCTGTTGACAGTGGCTGAGTTGTGCCCTAATGCCGTAAGGCTTTCTATGTGTTCTATTAGACTGGTATATACATAAGTTTTCATGATAAATCTGCATTCAGATTTAAATTTTCATTTTCTATGAATATTACAGTTGAAATGGAAAAGGTCAATTTCTGTTCTAGAGCTACTCTGTGATGTTTCTCAATTAAATTCAGAGATCCTTTGAGCATAATGTAGATTCGTCTATTCAATTTGAATTCCCAATATACTGGCGTTGCATGTTTAAAACGATCATATGCTTTAAACTTTTATTTTGCACTTTGGCTTATTAGTGTGTGTAAAATTTGTTTGTCCGAGGAATTAGATGGTTAGGTAGCATGGCATAAAAAGAATGTGGTATCTAGTTCTCCGAAGACAAATAATGGTATTCTGGGGTTCCAGTTTACTGATATTTGTAAGACTGAAACTATTGGGCTTTTGACATGTTTCTTATAACACTTCAGTACTGTAATTTGGTTAACCAGAGAAACAGGGATTGCCAGTGACAGATGGATGATTATATATCGCAGTTAAGAAAACAACCTTTACAGTAGTGGCATACAAGCTAGTTTCTAACTAGTTAATGAATATGATTGATTAAAGAAACTTATAGAACAATTTTGGGTTAATGATTTGAAGTCTAAGTGTCCAGTCTGGATGCAAACTGTTGTCTAGTTCTGTTATTAACATGTGAGGAGTGCCATCATCTATTTCTTCTCTTGTTCTTAGCATGACAGTCCTGTTTAGTTCTTCTGTTTGCTGCATGCTTAACCTACCAATTCCTTTCCAGTTCCATCTGTGATGTCATAACTACTGTAGAATGTCACCCTGACCAATGTTTCTAACTCTTGACCAGGGAACTATGGCAGCAACTATCACCATCCACACCAGCAGCATATACCATCACAAGTTCACTCTCCATCCCCGATGCAACAAGATGCACCAGGGAGCAGTCCATGGCGAAGTCCTATGCAGTTCCAGGATCCTATGTCAGGATACCAAGGACCTCCTCACGCTCCACCTCAATGGGGCTCACATTCTGGTCCTCGAGGTCGAGGTTCTTATTCAAATTCACCAAATTTTGGGTTCAGGCACCCAAATCCCAGCCGAGGTGGTAGCCCAATGAATTATGGGCCAAGAGGTGGCCCATACACATCTTATGGACGTGGCAGGGAACCGAACTACTTTAGCGGACCCAGGTTCAAGGGGGAGAGGGGGAGGGGTGCTGTCGGTTTCCAGAGCCATCATGGCGGGCAAGGCCGGAGTTTCTTCAACAAGTCAATGCTTGATGACCCATGGTTGAACTTGCAACCTGCTGTTGGCAACATACTAATACCTAGGGCTGAATATGACTCCAACAAGTCCTGGCTTCCAGAATCGCTGCGCAAAAAGAAGGAAACACCTGCTCAAGGCCAAATTAAAACATCAGGATTGAGCCTAGCAGAATACCTTGACCAGTCTTTCAATGAGGTTTCTGATAAAGAGAAGTAGGCTTTATGTATGCAGAGTTAGGACGACAGATTGATGTTGTTTTTTTGCTATCATTTGCAATAGATCTGTTCCCTCTGAAATCATGTGCTTCTTTATCTTTGCTCCTCCCATTTCCCTGTATTGTGGGGATATAGCATTTTTACAGTATTTATGCGTTCTAGCGATCTTGTTGTACCTTGACTCCTTGAATTTAAGGAACTGAATAACTGATTAATAGATAAAGCAAAATGCTTTAGCAGTAGTGTCGATGCATACCTTCCAGTTTTGGTCTACTATCAGTTGTAGCAAGTTCCAAATCACTGTGACCTAACTCTGGTGTCGTGGAGCTGGATGAGAAGCTACACTCTTGGAGGCTTATTTGATCACCTCTTCACTAGAACTTAATAGGCTTTATTTTTTAAAAAAAGAAACAGACCTGTGGAGAAGGGAAAGCAGTAAACGTTGGGTAGCATGTCAGTGTTTTTGTTGGTGCATAACGACTAGTGCCTGTTTCTTGGATTGCATAGAAAGTTAGGTGGAAACTCTGTTTTTTTTTTAAAAAAAAACTGCAAATCGTGAGCCAAAGGTCAACTGGTGATGCTGCTCTCTGTGATCAGTGTGGTGGCATTCCATCACTATCTGTAATAGTGCTAAGTACGACCAACTTCCAGGTTTCAGAGCTAGTATTGGCACAGTTTCAACTATAAATGTATATCCAGAACCAATTTCTGGCATAAATTTTACTTGCACAGAGAGATGGGCCGGATTGTTCAGTAACACTACAAAGATCACAAGTTGGAAACTGTGCCCATGCCTAACATGTCATCCTGACACTGAATGTCAGAGTAGTCTTCCGATTAATGCAAGTACCTACGTCGCTGAACACAATTTCAAGAATACCAAGTTCTAACGCACCATGAAGACATATATGAACACTGTCGTCTGCCGGTATTCATATTCGTAGTCTGAATGATCGCTGCCAACAGATTCTGACGGCATCCACCTCAACAGCATTGATTCCACTTTCATGGCACAGAGCATCTTATCTTTTGATGTCCATACAATTGAGTTCTGCAAATCAGCTAATGCGTTCACACCTGACAAAGGTCTTGTGCTTGTGGGAAGTTCTTCCTTTCTGGTGGACAAGGTTTCACAAAAGAGTACTCATGATATGCCAGATTTCTTGTGGGGCATCAAGTCCTTTTTGTCATACATAGCCCAGTCAAGTAAGGCCCTTTTAACAGGCCTCTTCAGCTTCTCTTTACATCTGTATTGTTACTATTTTTTTGATAAAAGTATTGTTACTATATTTGGAAGGTCCTAAAAGCTTTCGAACCATCATCAACATTTTTCTGTTACTATTTTCGAACAGATTTTTTAGAGAGATGGGATCATGTAACCAAAGTTTCCTAGCACATGCTTGATATTACAAGTTGGAGAATGAGCAGGTGCCTGGAAATAGGAATACAAAATGCGTGAATTCGGAATGTTTGTTCATCTTTCTTTTTTAGCAAGAGCATCAACTATCTTATCTGTCTCTATGGATCTTGATTTCACAAAGAAGCTTGTAAGCTTTTGTTTGATCGATGTCCTGCACTTCAGCAATGGTAGGACGCATCAACTAATGTCTAGGATGAGTGTGTGGCAATCTAGCAAGCGTTTACCCATTGTCTGGAGATGGACAGCTCTCGATGGCACCTACTCACGAGATCAGCCTATAGGATCCATTCACGGGGTCCTATGGAAGCTTCCGGAGTGACCTCATATGGAAAGATCATGCGAGAGAATAAGTGCAAAGTGTTGCACTGGATCTTGGTGAGAGAAAAATCCTCAGCTATGAGATAACCTTCGAGAAGAGGGTGGCCCCCATCATGACCATTTGCGATGCAATGGACCACCGGAGACTCGGGCTGCACTTGTCGGCTTCTTTGCCCATTCGCCAAAGCGTTTGGAGTCTCATTTCATCCCGGGAACAGGTTTGACGCCCAATTGATCCTGCCATCTCGGTAACCTCGCATTCACGTAATCTCATGGTGGGGCGAGGTGAACTCAAGGTAACCAAGGGGGAAAGAAAACGTTTCAATGGAATGGTGATCTACACATTATGGAACCTTTGGAAGGAGAGGAATAGAAGAATATTCAATAATGCGTACGAATCGGCAATGCAAGTGGCTTCAAGAGTCAAAGAGGACATTGAGCAAAGGAATATGCATTAACCCTGGAGGGGTGATCGATAAGAGAAAACTTGTAGTATCCCTTTATTTTTTGGGTTATACCCCCTACATCAGACATAAACCATCTATTCTCTCTTTGGTGAAAGGCGGAGCTCGCCATTATTTGCGTTCAAAAAAAAGTGGAGGCCAACACTTAATTGTAATTGAGCGAAGTTGTGTTGTGATCGAGTGGAGTAGCCAACTTGGCATAAAAAGAATGGCATTAGCTTCGCATCCAAAGGTTTCAATACCTGAGCAATTACTACCTGGAAAAAAAGAAACACGGGGAATACTTCTAGTAGGTTGAGTGAGGATGACAACTCGAGTTCCGGTTTGATTGCTTGAAGTAGGATTTTGTAAGTCAACAGAGGCATCACCAAAAAAAAAAAAAAAAAAAAATCCAGGAGGCATCCTGAGTCTGCAAGATAGCAAAATGAACAACATCTGCAATGGTAGGAGTTACAAGTTCAGGCATAATGTCGTCAGTAATAATCCGAGCAATTTTCTATTTGCATCTAGGCCCTTACTACATACTCTGATTACCCTTTAGGAAATAAGCGTTTGAATAAATCACAACATTTGATTGAGTTAAATAACTAGAGTGATCACGGAACAAAAAGGAAAAA